>CM034301.1:41913150-42185282 GCA_019925795.1 Dendrobium chrysotoxum
TTTAAACTTAGTCAAATCTCCACATCTTAGTCAATTAAATGCCTTCTCAAATCAAACCTTAACAAATTCTTAATCCATTTAATATGTTTGAATATATTAAAGCCCATCACAAGCCAAATCAAATTTACTTTGATCAAGTCAACTTATGAAGACCTGGTCGAAGTCATTTAAGCTCTCAACTCTTTACTTGAACTCTAACCTTTAAACCTCAAATCCCTTTTAAATTATCCTATCAGTACTCAAACACCCTCCCTAGTTGCCATCTTGGCAGCCAACATGACTGTTGATTAGTCAAACTAGTCAACAATCATTTCTATGGGTCTAAGACTAGTCAAACCCCTTAATTCAAGCCATCAAGCCTTGCCCAAGCTGGATCCAGGACTTTCCAGCCTATGGGATCAATTCCAGGAGCTCCCAGGGATTCCACCTAATCCATCCCAATGCCTAGCATGCTTCCTAGCCCAACCCAATGGCTCAATGAGCTCTACCTAGTCAAATTGAGCCATCCGACTTAGCCAGCCCAAACCAGATCTGTCCAGCTCATCCCAAGGATTCTAGAAGTTCCTTTGGAGCTAACCAGACCTATTCCAATTCCTGAGGCGGCTCCTAACTCAACCCAACGCACCTAGTGGTCCCCTCCACGTGAGAGTGACCCAAGGTCGTTCTCGCTTAAGCAGCATGTTTCCTGGCGTTATAACGGCCTGAGCCAGGTGTCTAGAATCCGAGCGCTTCATCTGGAGCATACAGACCGTCCGAGCAAGTCCCCGTAGCTTGAATAGGGCAAGAGAGACGGGAGAGCAGATACAAGACCATCTCCTATTCTAATCAATCCCAAGTTGCTCTAGTTTTCGTTTCGAATCCTTAGAGCTTCCTCCATCTATTCCAAATAATTTCCCGACGTTTGGAGCTCGCCGTCGGCGAAGGTGACGCAAGACCGAGGCTAGTTCCGTCCAAGTGATTTCAAATCCCTATAAAAGCTTTCTCCGAACTTGAAGTCTTCTACAAACCTGAGCGTGGTCAATCTACAAGCTCAACATTGCTTTAATCATCCAAAACCATCATTTCTATCACGGTAAATCTTAAACCCTAGGTTATTATCTAGGTTCTTAAGTAAATCTCAAGATATTGCATCAAAAGATTAAAAAATTATTCCACATCATTCTTTAGATGATATTATACGTCTGTTTAAAGTTTCAAGTCATTTCATGCATTGTATTGTGAAAACGAAGCAAAGTATGATTCTAGGGTTTTCATAGTCTGGAGGTTAAAGACGATCTCGTGACCGTTCATCCGTTCTATTTGGATCGAACGGCCCTGATTTCGTCAGATCTAGGGCTCGGTTTGATCTTTCAGAACCGCGGAATGGTTAGATTTCCATCCGGCTAAATCTTGACCATCAATTAAAACCTCGGGATTAAGATCTACCGTCGGATCATTCTCAGCGGAATTTGATTTCGCGGGTGTTATATCAGCCGTTGGATCTGCGCCGTGACAGATCCAACGCCTGATATTACTGCCGCGCTGGATAAGTGAGCGGGACCCGCTTGATCGCCGCCGCTCGCGTGGCCGAATCCCGTCGCGCCGCGTGGAAAGCCTGGACCCGGGTCAGCGCCGCCGTTTGACTGGTCTTTTAAAATGTTAAAATAATTACAGAAATTGCCCAGAACTTCAAAAAATGATGGAAAATTCATTTCTCCACCATTTTCAGAGTTCTTAGGCTCATTCTGTTCATATTCCAGTCTATTTTATTTTAAAAATAAAATAAAGTTATTTTGGTTATTATTTTTTCTAATTATTTCAAAAATACACAAAATTATATTTTATTTTTAAATAAATATTTTCAAATTATTTTGATTTGAAATTTGGCAGGGGTATTTTTTGGTCTAATATTGATCTTCCATAATTTTCTCAATCCTTTTTGATGCAATCTTATTCATGTTATGAATTTACAAAAACTAGGTCTTAATTTGACCTAGATTTTTAGAAATTCATAAACATTTCAATTAAAAATCTAATTCATGCACAATGGAGCTCTATGGAATCAATGAGAGTTTCTCTTTCATTGAAAGGTAAATTAGATTGTAATCATATATGTTTTGAGGAAAATTTGCTTTGAATAATATATGGATTTTTATAAATAATTGTCAAACCATATAAGATTATAATATCAAATTATATTGAACTTCATTTGGGGATATCCTTTATAATCTTCAAATGCTCTCAATCCAATTTGATGCACCTAATTCTTTATAGTTAATTATTTGAGTTTATAGGTTATTGTATAACCTATAACTTTAATGATTTACTATAAAATCCTTCCATAGAGCATTAGGACATTTTTCATTCTATTCATGATTGATTATGTTGGTGTGATTGTGATTAGTGTCCAAGGGTTAGAAACATTGATTTGAACCCACATAACCTAGTGACATCATTAAGGACAATAATTAAGGACTTGATTAGAGGATTTATAATATTTTCAATAATTAGAATTCACCTTCTATTGACTTGAAACTCAAACTATTTGAACATAATGACACTCTCAGCCCTAGGAAAATTTCTCACTGAATTTTGAAGTCATTAAGCCCCTTAATTAATTTAATCAACTTAAACCCTTAATTAAGCCCTTAAACCTTCCAGAAATTCTAATAAATCAAGTTTAAATCAAAAAATACACATAATACCTTAAACTGACCAAAATTTAACCCTTAATCAACGAAAAATAAAAGCCCCTTGATTGAACATCAAAATTAAGTTTAATTTAAGTTTAATTGAAATTCAATATTTAATTAATTTAATTAATTAAAAATAATTAAAAATTCCAAAAAATTTCCAAACACTTGGAGATCACTCCTTAGGTCATTTCGGACCTTTGGAGTTGATTTCAAGGAGTTTGGAGGTCATTTGGATTCAAATCATAAAAAGGGCTCTAATTAAATCAATTTTAAAAATTCAATAATTGTCAAAATTTTAAAAATTCATAACTAATTCAAATGAACTCCAATTGAGCAAACTTAAAGGCATACAACTCATCTTAAGGTCTAATATTTATTAAAAATGTTAAGTTTCCAGAAATCAATCAATTTGAAAAAGTCAACTTTTGATCAAACTTAGTTCAAATTCAAGTCAAAACTTCAAATCTTCATAATAAAATGTAGAAGAATCAATTTTAGTGTACTTACTGTCTAACTGATCATATTAAGGTCTAGTATTTTAATAAAATATTAAATTTCCAGAAAACTCTTTAAATCAAAAAGTCAAATTTTGACCCTTGAATTAAATCATTAAAATAATCCAAAATTTCCAAAATTCAATAAATTTCTCAAAAATTTCAGAAAACACTAATTCAAACTTAAAACCTGCAACCAACCAATCTTAATTAAAATTTAATCAACCTTCAAACACTAATCAAACTGAAATCACTTAATTATATCGGGTATCACTGGGTAACCCAGGCTTACGAGGCTATTAAATTAGCCCCAAGGAAGGTGAAATAAATTTCACGGCCTCGGTGTGCAACAAAGGTGGTGTCCAATAAATAATTGAATCAAATTTAAAATTAATTTCAAGTCATTAAGATTTAAACTCAAATTAAAACTCCCTTAAGCCTTCAACTAACCAGAATCTCAAGCAACTTCAATCAAATAATCCTATTTAAGGCATATCAAAGCCACATAGCCTACCTCACATACTTTAGATGGTTTGCTAGGACAACCAACTCAAGTCTTAGGCTAAGCCGGTGTTTACTTTTCTGCTACTTGCGTGTGCCGGGTTTTTCGTGGTTTTCATTGCATGCTGGTTGCTAGATTTAAGTAATTAATGTTGATATGATTGTTTATTTATTTACTGCACTCTACGATGTGATTGATTGTACGTTAGACCTATCCTTAGGTTTGGAATGATTTATACTAGTTTAATCTTATAAAGGTGGTCATGCTCATATATGGCATAAATTAAAGGGGGCAAAATCATAATCATTAAATTACACAGGTGCTCGAGAAAATTGCTTAAGTCCCCCTTTAAAGTTTAAAAGAGCATGGCCAAGTGTGGCTGGTTTGAGTATTTTAAATTTCAAATATATTAACTACTTGGGATGTTTCTATAACTGTCGATTATTAGAATAACCTTGCAGGTTGTTGAGTCTAGATTTTAATTTTAATTAATGTAATTTGATTTAAATTGAGTTGTAAATTGTTTAAAGTACTTTGAGATTGAGATGTTTAAACACCCAATTTGGAATCCAAAGAGGAAGGAACATCCCTTAGGGGAGAGTTCCTATCCATTGGAGATCCAAATTAGGATGAATTTCAAATATCCAAAGAGAAAAGATAACACCCCTATTCAGGGGGAGTTTCTTTTCATTTGGATATCCAGACCCGACGATCCAAGGAGTTCCGAGAAGACGATGAAGTGAAGAATGAGAAGAATCTCAAATCTCAAAGCACTTGAGTCTTAGGAGTAGAATCCGGGTTGTAGTCAGTGGTACCCGGCCACTTTACTTTACTACAGACCCTGGGTTGTACTATTAAAAGGGCACTTGCCTATGGACTTTCATTTTGAATATTTATTTAATTAATTTAATTATTTGATTGATTTGATTAAAGTGTTGATTGCGATTAAGGACCTGCATGCTTTTAGTAGTTTATTTAGCGATATTGTATGTCGTATTTGATTTAGCCTGGAACCTGATCGGAGGCTCGTGAGGGTACAGTCATAAACTATTTCTACTTAAACAAAAATTTAAAAAACTTTAGGCTCAGATAGTAACTCTAACGCTTTTAAGAAGTAAGCCCGGACTTGCCGAGAGTTTTTCATGCATTCATATTAACTTGTCTCTACCTTGTTAGGCACCTCCCCGCCTGTGGATTTTGGCAGACCACCTGACTTATTACGGTGCAGTTCTGTCCAAGGGGATGTTGTGTAATCCCTAGGATAAAACCTATTTTTTAAGCCTGATTTTAAAACTGCTTCATATGGATTTAAGCATTTAATCGAGTCAACTAGCATGCATTGCATTAAATATAAATTAAATTTGAGTCTAAATCTTTAATTGTATTTTTAGCTTAAGCATTTCACCCAACATAAGTTAAGGGGCTAAATAGGAATCTGCTCTAGATGTCAGCCCCGCACTCCTCAAACTCAATCTTAAATAACGTCCCTAACCACTCTACATTTAAAAGACTTGACTCATGGTTTTAAAGCATTTAGGTGGTTTAGCTGGCTCCCCAATCCAGGCCGGGTAAAGTCCAGATTGCATTGCATTAGCTAGGTTTGGGTCACTGATTTTCGGTACCCAATTTTAGACTTAGGTTCTGAGGCAGATTTTCAATCCTAAGACCTCAACCTTCCGAGAATCTAATTCCACTTTCTAATAAAATTGATCATTCAAACTAAATATCTCTTTCAATCAAATTCAAGCCCAACACTTAGGATAGGTTGGGGTGTTTCTGAAGTAATTCAGAATCTCAAGACACCTCCTACTTTTCTTTCTTTGACTCCAAAAATAAGTGCTCAACCTTGAACCATTCCCACTTGAAATCCCAGTCCTTAACCTCCTTTGATATCAAGCTTTGAAATCTTTAATAAAATTCGTATCGCTATTTTAATCGAGAGTATTCGTAGGAAAATTTTTGGTTTCCTATGATGTAATTAACTACGATGGCTTACGCTCGTAGGAGATTTAGAAACCCAGACCAGATTTTTAAAATCAAGTTTTCAAATTTTAATTAATTATCTTTGAGAAATTCAAAAGTCAACGATCATTATCGTCATTTTCAAATGATCGATAACAGACGCTATCCTCTTTCTTTGGAAAGATATATCGTACTATTATTGTAACTTTGACTATGAAATTAATGATTTCTTTACTAGATTATTATAGTTAAACATTAGATTAAACATCATTCTGATTCTTCGGGATCATATGTTGTTTCTCCTTGAGTTTGACTACGATAATCAGGATAAATCATGATTTGTAATCGGAACCTATTAGGGAACGATATGTTCACCTTCCGAGGTGATATATCATTCATAATAAGTGTTCGATTATAAAATTAAAAATTTCAAAAAGTAAGCATTTCCCAAAAAAAATTAAACACCTTTTCAAAACTATATATTTCAATCAAACACGTGGTTATTTAGCTTATTATATGTGGTTTAGATTATTTCAAGTCAGGATAGATGATCACGAGTGTGAGGCTGATCAAGTTTCTCCAAGTTTACTATTAGTATTTTTTTTTCTGTCTATAGTTATTATTTTATACTCAGGACTAAAATGATAGTTTATATTTATATGATTCATAAATATTGTATATGAACTTGGAGAAATGTATAGAGATGCATATGGATGTTTTGATCAATAGAATTTGCTTCTACTGATATTTGCTTTTATTACTGATAAATGAAATTAAATAGCTTTGATTGTTGTATATTAAAAGATAAAAAAAATAGTTCTTTCAAATTAGATTCTGAAGCATCACAAATTTGGTATCAAAATAGTTATTGAAAGAATTGATTGAATTATTACCAGAGCTATAAGAAATTGATTGTGAATCAGATAGATCAGATAGATTAAGGTGCATTATTTTGCATCCATAATTGATTGGATATGTGAATTCAAAATTTTCATTTAAAAAGAAAAAAAAATCATTTCAGAAATTTGGGTTATCACACTGTTAGTATATATTCTAAACAAATTTATATTTAATACATGATTAGATCATTTAAAAGCAATGAAATGGTTACTGAGGTATATTCAGGGAACTCTAAATATGGGTATTTGTTTTAAATCAGGTGCTGATGTGATTGATCATATAAGATATATTGGCTCAAATTTTGCAGAAGATTTAGACAGAAGAAGGTCTACTATTGGTTATGTGTTTGTATTTTGTAGTGGTCTGGTCAGTTGGAAATCTCATTAGTAGCCAATTTTAGCATTACCTTTGAAAGAAGCATAGTATATTGCAGCAACAGAGGATATGAAAGAATCATTCTAGTTAAAGGATTCACTTTGTGAGATTGGTATTTTTCACAATATTATTATAGTTTTTACAGATAGTTAGAGTGCATTGCATTTGTGTTAAACTTTAGTTTTTCAAGAAAGAACAAAGCATGTAGATGTTCGTTACCATTTCATTCGTGATTTGGTAAATTCATGTGCAATAAAGCTCTCTAAAATCTCAACAGATGACAATCGTGCAGACATGATTACAAATGCAGTTCCTCTTAGCAAATTTAGACATTGTCTAAGTTTGCTAAACGTGTGTAAGTGAAGTTAAATTTTTGTGTTTAAAGTTAGGGCAATCTCGTTATGTTTTTTTTATTTTAAATCAAGGTAAAGAATTGATATAAATGATTTAAATTTAAAATAATTTTAATTAAATTAATTATTTAGCTAATTAATTTAATTAAAGTATTTTTTTTATGATTTAGTACTCTTTGTTTAATTCAAAATTTTTGTGATTATCTTATCTTATTTTATTTCTTGCTTATTATTTAAGTAAGTTGCTTTTTAGTTCTAACTTAACTTATTATCCACCAAGGCAAAGTGGGGTTTGAGAAAGAAAGAAAAGGGGCTGCGGGTGTGTTGGTTGTGATTCGAGTGTAAGAGTGAGGGTTTTTCCAAGAAGAGCTAGGACTTGGAGGTGCTTGGCTTCTTGTGCAAGAGAGAAGAATGGAGTTGAAATCATTTGATTTCTCTGTGTGTGAAAAAGGTGAATCTTTTTTGTTCATCTCTAGCTTGTTCTTCTTCTTCTCCGAGAAAGACAATTGTAAGATATTATTGGTTGGAAGTGTGATTTTTGCGGTAAGAACTTATTCTTTTGCAATGTTTAGCTATATGCCGGATATGCATATATATTTCTCCTATTTAGTCTAGGAAGATTGGTGCATTGTGTTTGCTGCTGTGGGTTTGGGTGTTTCTTTCCCTGGTTTACTCGATTTTTTGCATCTTCTTCTCTCTGTTAGATAATTTCTTATTGTTCTTGTTAAAGATGTGTTTAGATCTTTGTGGAGTAGTTTTATTGTTATAAGCAAGATATATATATGTTTCTGTCTATGTGAAGGCTGCTGTTGGAAAGCTATTAGAGCAATTTCTGGATATATAGTATCTTGTATCTTATTTTCTTCACATATCTGAATAAATGGATGATGAACGAGATGGATGTAGAGTTTGTAAGAACTCGAACCGCATAAATTCCGTGTTCTTGTTTTTTCATTTCTTCACAAATGCTATATGAAATTGATTCTTTCATGTTTATGATAATCAGTAAACATTAGCTTACTGTTTTGCCTTGAAATTTAAATTTTGTAAGAATACGATTTACAATTAATCTTTAAACTACGATCGAGATATTTAAATATATTAGGTTGGGTGGTTGATTCATCTATTCCACGCACAACAAAATAAGATAATATAGTTAAGACATAGTTAATACTAAACACCTTCAAACTAATCCCACCTCACGTTTTTGCCATCTCCTTCCTACCAACTCTTACAGCCCACTAACCTGTTGTACATATGGTTATTTCAAAAATTCAAACATGTAAAATATAGTTAGGAAATTATTTCTGTCCTCTTTCACTTGATAATATAGCATTAATAGATATGATCTGGTCTCTACTACCTCCTCCACCTCACCGCTGAGTCGCCCTTAGAATGCCAACTGTCAAATTGATTTAGTCATTTTATTTTCTTTTCCCACAACATATCTGATAATACAATAAAAAAGAAATTTAGGATATAGGCATCAATTTTTTTTATTAAGACAAGCTTGAAATTTTGATGTGTGTTAATTTTATTATGATAATTTTTTTATAAATTATATAGAAATATCTTATTATTTTCTTATCTTATCATATATTTTAGAGTAATTATCTTCATTATTTTTGAATTGAGATAAGGATATCAAAATGGTCCCAGACTACTTAAAAATTCCTTTTTAGCCCTTTGATTTTTAAATTGGAAAAATTTTATAAGATGATGGGTGAGACTTGCAATGCTTTTATGGCTCAGAATATTGGCCATTAAAGAGAAGCATATGAGGATGTTCATGTGGATGAGTGGCTTTACACTTAGAGATAGAATATGACACGAGTATATACGTGAAAAGATTGGAGTAGATCCAGTGGCTGATAAGATTAGATAGTGTCGCCTTAGATAGTTTGGTCACATAAAATGCCGGCCTTCCAATGACCCGGTTAATAGATTAGATGTATTAAATTTGACTTACGTTAAGAAATATAAATATAGACTTAAATAGACTTGGTTGGAAAGCATTAAAAATAATCATTGTTTATTAGATTTAAAGAAGAATTTGACTCTTAATGGAACACAACGGAGAAAAAAGATTCAAGTAAAATACATAGTGGGATGAAAACTTAATATTATTTTTTAAATAGGGACATAAATAATCTCACGAAAAGACTAATTTGATCTCTATCTAAATAGTTAATGGACTAAATTAATACTTTTATATGGCCGGAGGCTATTTTGATCGTGCAGAAAAAGTTAGGGGATCAATTTCTCTCTTTGAATTTATCTTAAAAGTAAAGCAACATAATTTTATCCATTTAAATGCCCCTTGTCAATAAATTTTCTGATAAATACATCTTCTTCCAACTAAACTTTGGCCTTTAGAGCTGTTTTATCTATCAGTTTGATTTCCAGCTTTCCTCTTCACCACCTTCATTGCAAGCTGTACCATTCTAATTTTGTTTGATTTAAAAATAAAAAATTCTTCAAGAAAAAACATGTAATTCTGTGACTATGGTTCAGAAAGAAACTTCTCCGGAAATTTTAATGTGATTCTGTATCGACAGTATTTGTATTGCTGTCATCTTTCTCTTTTTGAAGTACTGTAGGATTTAATTCAAAGGTTTGAATTATTGTGATGATAATAATAAAAACGGACAGAAAGGAAAGAAAAATTAATGGAATATTTTTTATTTGAGGTTTCACTCTCTCTTTGAATCAATATTATTTACTATTATTATTTAAATAGATTTAGGTCTGTATGCTAGGGGTGTCAATATTTGACACGATCCGAAAATCCGACCTGAACTCGGCCCAAAAATTCCGGGTTAGAGTCCACCCATTTGAGAAACGGGCCAGGTTCGGGATTCCGAATCATTTGTAAAATCGGGTTGGGTTCAGGTTGACCCAGAAACCAGAAATCAACCCGGATTGACCCAGGAACATCGCGCGTGAGTCGTGACCTCGTCCCGTCCGCACTGGCCTGCCATGCGGTCGACGTCGTCTCGTCCGCGCTGGCCAGTGGCGTGAACGTCGTCGGTCGCCCCGTGCCGCCATCCGTCCGTGCTGGCCGGGAACTTCATCCATGATTTCGTCCGTGCCGTCGTCGACTCGTCGTCCCATCGTCCATACCGTCGTACTAGAAAGCTGCTTTAGAAAGCAATAAAAAAGCTGACTCAAACGAAGCCTAGCTTTCTTACTACTTTCTAAAGCAACTTTTTTGCACATAAAATTTTAGTTCAAGAAATTTTTGTACTAAAAAGTTGCTGTCACAAAGGAATCCTAACTCATATATACAAAAATATAAATCCAATTTCATATGGAATATATTTTTATTTTATATTAAAATATAAGTAAAAAAAAAAAAATAACGGTCTCTTAGTAGTGGATGATATGTTTTTTTGCATGTATTGTACATTCCATCATAATCGACCAGCAACAGTTTCTCTCTTGGCAGAGTAGCATATGGCTATATCCAATATATCTATTTCAAAGATGTGGATCCTACGTGTAATTCATATATTTTATGCATTTTTTGAGTTATTTGTCAAACAAACATATTTAATTTTAGCTAACAAATAGTCTTCATTTTTTTTGCTTGCAAGTGTTGGGATTTTGATTTGATATGATTTATCTTTGTATTCTAGCATGACTAAGTTCATTTTTGCAACTTGCGACTCACTTTTCTTGCAATTTATGTGATTAAAATCTAAAATTGCACTTTGGGTTGATTTTTGGATGAATTTATTATTCATAATTTGTTTATATTGATTTGCATGTTGATGTTCTAGGAATTAATTATGTTTTCATTGATAAATTATATTTACATATGGATATGCGGGGCAAAGTTAATTTTTTAATATATTATTTACTATATTTAGAAAAAAAAAATTTGCGGGTAAGATAATCAAATAAATAGAGATAAATGATTTTATATCTTAACTTATGATGAATATGTGCACATAGGGCTGTAAAATCGGGTCACAGGTCGGGTTTGGGTCGAACCCAGAACTGACCCGACCAGAACCTAACCCGTTTTGCAAATGGGTCACTTTTTCGGACCCGAACCCAACCGCTTCAGACCCGGGTCAACTCGACACGACCCGTCAACCCGGGTCACGGGCTTTTCGTCATTTTACAAGTAGTGAACTCTATATTTTAACGTGAAAAGTTGATAATACAAAGTATTAGTGTTGATGATGATGAAAGTTAAAAAAATGCCTTCTTTTAATAGAGAAATGAGAGATTGATTAACTAGAAAATTGTGAATTATAGTAAGACAATCAAGATACTATTCTTTTCCTATGAAATGAGACAAATTCGATGAAATGAGGTAAATTCGATCAATTAGTGGGTGATAAAAAATTGGTCAATGGAGAATCCTTAGAAGAGGGAGTCTAAACAAACAAACAGGCGAAAAACAAGTCACTATGGCTCAGAAGATTAGGAGAATGCTAAGAACACTACTTAAACTTTTTAAAAACTGATAAAGCATTAGAGTTTATGTGTCAAAGAAGTTAAAAAGAAGAGTCTATTTTGGATCTAGCAAAATAATTGTAAATGAAATCATATAGCACATATTCAACATGCTTGTTGGTTCTAGAGACCAAATCTCTTTTCAAGTTGATGGGGGTGAGGATTTATCTTGATTGTGTTAGCCTCTTTGATCTTTAACATACAAATAGTTAACTAAAGTAGACAGCATGGCCTAAATGTTTAGGGAGGTCTCAAAGAATGCCTTAAGTTACTCAGCTTAGAGGATCAACAAGTCCAAATGGCTAAGTGTCGTTTAACTTTAAGATATCCCTGTTCTCATCAGAAATCTTGAATTGCCAAAATATGTAAAATAATAGCTAAATAAGAAAAAAAGTCTCAATTTTTTTTCTTAGGATGTAATTTACTATCATAATTTTATTTTTTGCAGTTTCACATGTCCATAGAATATAAAGTTAGAATTTATTTTTAACGAAATCATAAGTTATTTTTAAAAATTGATATTTATGATATAAATTAGTAAAGATAAAATAGAGAAAACACTAAATACCAAAATTTCATCTATAAAATTAAAGATCGAATTTTTTCATAAAAGTTACTCGAAAGATCTTATAATGTTCTTCACATTAAAATTATTACTCAATAAATTATAAATAGACTAATATTCTTCAAATTAAAGAGATCTGAAAAGGGAGAAAGAGCTTGGAAATCTAAGTACTCCAAAGTCTTGCCAAACAATTAATAATCATTCGCAACAATTGCCATTGCCTGATATCCATCACTCGACCAGATCGTTGTTCCGTAATCTATGCTGCTCGACTATCATTACTTGGCTGCTATCGTTCGACCGTCTTTAACCAACCTCCATCACACAATGACTACCTCTTGACTGCCAATGTGTGTTGGTGACATTGACTTCTATCTATTAACATCTATCTCCTAGTCTTCATCATCATCGTCCTCCTCCTCCACTGCTTCTTTAATATTCTCTATCACATTCATTTAAAAATTTGATCTTTTCTGAATTTTTTTATCTATATATGCGTGAATTTATGTGCAATATTAAAAAAAATTATCACTCTACCGTCATAAATTTTTTCAATAAATATTAACATATTGTAAATAAATATAATTAACATAAATATACCTATTAACAATAGGCACAAATTGTATAATTCGTTTAGAAATTAATTAATTTTATTTATATAAATTTAAATAAAAACTAATATTTAATCAGATGGGTCGATCCAATAGCTTCTGATAATCAAATGCGGGGGCCCGGCTGAGCCTTTTCCTTTTTTGTTTGCGCTTAACGACAAACAAAAATATATTATTTACAAGATTGACATCGGAGAATACGCCATCCCTTTGATCTACTAAGGGCGAATCTGTTTATATACATATAAACTTGTGATGTCATGGACCACAGAAAAAAAATAACTGACACGTGTAAGGGTTGGGGGCCCGCTCTTGATGTTATTATATGCCCGACAAACGGGACAATGGAACGGCTGGCACATGAGTGGTTCACAGGTTGGTTGTCCGGTCTGAGTGGGTCGGGCCACTTAGGGAAGCGGTCCACCTCTGCATGAAAAAGCCCAAACCAAGCAGGTCTCTACGTTCGACCATTACGAAGCCAATGGCAACTGGGTTGTCCTTCTCTTTAGCTTCATATGGTCATTCTCACATGCAGGGCCTAAGGGCACCCACTTGGCCTTCTGTTTGGAGGAAAGGAGGTTTTCTTTGTCCATACTCATTTTTTTTGTCACCTATGAACCTGTAATCAGATCTTGTTAATTATGACTCTCTCTCTCTCTCTCTCTCTCTCTCTCTCTCTAAAGTATGTATGGGAAAAATTATATATATAATATGCATACATATTATGAGGGCATGTTCCCCTATGAAATTTGGAAAAGCCCGCGTTAGGCACTTCTGCTAGCGGTTCAAAAAAAAAAAAAAACTCGAATAAAATTTGCAAGTATATCTTCATATAGTATATTAATTTTTTATAATACATATAAACAAAAGTGATTAATTGAATCTGAATATAAAAATTAACTAAAACAAGATTAAAATTGAGTCCCCCCTTTAAAAATTTCTGGCTTCGCCACTAAGAACATTCAAAGGTAGATGATAGTAATTGATTAGCTTATTTAATCTTCTTATAAGAGGAGAGATCAAAGAATAAGAAGATATATCAATGCTGATCAATATCAAATATCAACCATTGACAAGCATTAGGTAATAGTGCATTGTTAGTTTGTTTTGATCAGGAAGTTGATGATGGGTGGGCATATTGCATTAGAATTTAAGCGATGATGAGTGATTGTTTTGGTTGTTCACTTTATATGAAGAGATACAATGCTACCCAGATGAGAAGCTTGCGTCAATTATTGATGGTCAATAGGGATGTTAGGAGTTAGGCAATCATTAGTGGTAGATTAGGTTACCCTCCTAAAAGAATGAATATCAAGCAACAAGGAAGGTGTGTCTTAGACATTAGTGGCAAACAAACATAAAAAATCTATTGCTAACAAGGTCTAGATGACTAATTGAGCCATTTTCAAATAATAGGAGATTAGATGATCAATAAAATATGATTTACGACACCAATCATTAGCAACTGCTTGACTATAATTAGTTAGCTATGACTGCCATATTTTATTAGTAGGTCTGCAACTTTTTTATTTCCTTTGCTTGGCATATGAGCAATTAGAAACTTCTAAAGCCTTATGATCTCGAATCAAGTCTTATTGAGACAATTTCTTTAAATAGGTTTTGTTACCCCATAATTCCCAAATACTATGAGTTAAATCATATAAAAAAGTATTAATATTAATTTATCTATCTAAATACTTTTATGTTATTTAGACCTTAAAATTTTATGTAAGTACAAATAAAAATTTAAATATTATATATGCAAATATATAGAACTTCCCTAGCAATTGAAGAGAATACTTATTTTCATATGATTCATAGCAATAACTGTGCTGCTCATAAAAGCAAAACCAAGAAAAAATAAATAAATATTCACTCCAACACTTTAACAATAACCGCAATAACATCAACTCTTTTATCCCGTTCCGTGGAATTGGCTACATGAATCTATTTTCTCTATTATGTTATGTTAAAAATTAAATTCTCATTTAAATTTAATAAAAAGATATCATTTCTAATACTTTCTAATAAAATCTTTTTAGATCTATCTCTATCTTCTTTAACATAAGTCAAATTTAATACATCTACTCTCCTAACATAAGCCGACGTTCAAAATTCACTACAACATTTTCGTGAATTTAATATTAAAATTCGGTATTTTGAAAAAAAAAAGAAGAAAAGTATTAATTAAATGAAGGCTCATTCAGATCCTTTGGGATCCACCATGTGATGCAATTCAGTATCCTTTGGTAGGGTTCGGATCCCAGACAGCACACATGGAGCCAAAAAATTGATCAGCCTTGTCGTCATTTGGAATGAATTTACTACTCAGTAATCTTTGATAAAGATATAATATCCACCTAATGATGAAAATATTTGGTGAGTCGGTTCTTTAATTTGATATTGATTGCTAGTTATGAAAAGAAGAAGAAGATAATTATATCATGATAATTTAAATGTTATTAAATTTATATTAAGATTAATGCTTATATAATATATGATAAATTATACTAATCTTAATATAAATTTAGGAGCATTCTTAGAATATTCTTATGAAGCCCTCATATATTAGCCTATTCATATGTAATTTTTTTTAGGCTTCATTTGAGATGATTTTTTGACTGTTTTGTAAGATTGCTGTAAAAAAATAATTTTATAAAGTTGTTTTAAAAAGCAGCTTTCTAATACGAAAATTTTTTGAAAGCAAACAAAAAAAAAGATCAATTAAAAATTGTGATTGCGATCTACAAGAAGTGTGCGAGACAGGGCTCACTAAGAGCCTAGATGTGCTAGAGATTTAGCGTGATTGGGCTCCTGCAGAGGGGAGATTATTACGTCCGGACGCCGGACGTCCGGATTGCCTTGTACACAATGTGTACAAAATAATGTGTACATTGTGTACACACTATTTATATACAGTGTGTACAAGACAATTCGGACGGTCCGGACGTAATAATTTCTCCCTACAGAGAGCCATTATGGAGATTGGGAAGCCGCTTAATGAGAATGAGATCTGGAAGCCCTATGCCTTATTATGTTGAGAGAGAGTTGCGGTCAGTTGTGTGGCAGTTGAGTTTCCATCTTCCTTTTACGAGCTCTTTCGAAGCATACCATCAATTGCGAGAGTAAGGGGAACGAACTCCTAAATTTAGTACTATGAGCAAGTTCATTAAGTTCGCTGTCGATTGGATTCCCCAACATGAACCTAGATGTGCTGTATCTAATAGCTATAGATACCAAGTTTTTTTTGGGGGGGAAATATACCAAGTGAAGAGTTCTATTGAGCCAAGTGCTTCTTGCATTTTGGTGACTTCTAATGAATTCTAAATCTAACTAAATTACAATCAATTCAATATTCATTACCCACAGTTGTTTAGCTTAGTTGGTGGACGAGTATGGTTGGAAATCCCCAACTCGTACTTGAATCTCTTCGAGCGGCAGCCATCTTAAGTAGGGCCTAATCAAATGCAGGCAAGGAGGTGGCTCTTCTAGGTCAGACGAGGGATTAGTTATGCCACCAAGATCCTCCTAAGGAGATAGCAGTGGGTAGATACCTCCGTTCCCCCCCCCCCCCCCCCCCATGACAAAAAAAAATTTCAATATTCATTGGTCTCTAAGATTTTATTCGGCAATTCTTTCCGGGCAACTGTATCTTTTTGAAGATATGATAAAACTGCTGTGAAAAGAATTATATATATATATATGTTGCAGACTCAAATATACGCGGCGATAGATTTTAATTTTCCATCTCAGCGTTGTACGTATATTCAGCACACAAACAGAATTGAAATAGTAACACCAGGATTTTTACGTGGAAAACCATGGAAAGGGAAAAAACCACGGGGCCACGCCCAGTTGAAAGAGTTCCACTAGTGTCGTTTGAAGTACATGAGGCTGATTCGTCCTTTAAATTCAGGACGATCAGGTTACAATGAGTATCAGTTACAAGGACAAGCAGAGTTCCAATGTCACTTGAGTGTCCGGCAGAATTCCGGCGTCACTTGGAAAGAAGTCCGGCGTCACTCGGGCGTTGGGTAGAATTCCGGCGTCGGGTAGAATTCCGACGTTGCTCCCGTGTCGGGCAGAGCTCCGGCGTCCCTCGGGCGCCTGGTGGTGCTTCGGTGGTGTTCCGGCGGTGTTCTGGCGGTGGTCGAGGAGGAGCTGTTCCCTCCTAGGCTTCTCTTCTCTTCTTCTTCTCTTCTTCTCTTCTTGGCTTGGGTCCCCTCTTAAGAGAAATGAGGGGCTATTTATAGTTTTTCTGGAGTGGCATAGCTCGTAAATATGTAAGGGATCAGGGGCAAATACGGAGTGATCCGGATGAACGGTTGATATTGAATCCCTTGATCATGAACCGTTTATCGAGGATTTGAATGTCTTAATGATATCAGAATTCTACGATCTTGGGCTCGTTGGATTCGTCTCGTCGAGCCGCTCGATTCGACTATAAGCTCGTCAAAATCGGAGACCGTTTGGTAACTCAAATTGCTGTTCGATGCTTCCAACAGCACTTCGGGTACTTGATTTGGACTCGTTTGGGCTCGGATTGAGTCGAATTTGGTTTTGTTGGATTCGTATTTCCGAGACGCTCAGTTCGACTATAAGCTTGCTGAAATCGGAGTTTAAATGGTCTCCGAATTAATTTTTGAAGTTTCCAACTTGAGTTTTTCCTCGAGATTCGTGCCCGATCAAGATTATTTTTCGATGACGTATCAGTTGCCCCCCTATTTTTGGACGTCAAAGCTCCAAGAGTCCAAAAATATATGTGTCGGCTTTTCACTTTGGCAAAATCGCAAAAATTTTGCGTTCCAAGAATTACACGTTTGCTCGAACTTGATCATAGAGGCCCTGTTGAGCTCCGAAAGTGTCAAAATTGAGTCCGGAACGTCGAAAAATGTGTCCGGGGACCCCAAAAACGTCGAATTTGGACCGTTCGGGTCCAAAATCGGAGCCCGGGAACGGGTAGGCGGCCGAACCAGCCGGCCGCCGCCGCCGCCGCCGGCGGCGGCGCAGAACCGCGCCGGAGCGCCTGCGGCCCGCGCTGGGCCCGCCTGCGGCTCGCGCTGGGCCCGCCCGCTGCCCGCGCTTGGCCCGCCCGCGGCCCGAGCCTGGGCCCGCCAGCGGCCTGCCTGGCCCGCGCGGTTTGGCTGGCCGCGCCGTTTCGCCGTGCCGCTTGGGCGGCGGTTTGGCCGTCGGTTAGGGAAACCGCCGGCCGATTTTAAAAATTTTTTTTTTTTTTTTAAATGTGGTGGGGCCCCGAAAAATTCCGAAAAAATTCCAAAAAATTTGAAAAATTTCAGGGAATTTAATAGAATTTTGGAATCCTCCCCCCCTTAAAGAAAACTATAAATAGACCCCCCAGGGCCTAGTAGAAACTCGCCCCTTCTTCCTCTGGCTTTCTAGCTTTTGGCATTCTGAGGCTTTCCGCCATTTTTAAGTAGGTGACTTTCCCTACTTGACTTGGCGCCCCTCTTTTTGCGCAGAAGTTAGCGGCTTTCTCCCTTCCTCCCTTTTTCTTCCTACTTCGGAGGCTTTCCGCAGTCTTTCGTAGGTGATTTTCCCTACTTAGATCTGCGCCCCTCTTTAGTGAAGGAAGTTAGCGGCTTTCTCCCTTCCTCCCTCCGTTCTTCCTCCATTTTTCTTCCTACTTCGGAGGCTTTCCGCAGTCTTTTGTAGGTGATTTTCCCTACTTAGATCTGCGCCCCTCTTTAGTGAAGGAAGCAAAAATGGGTGATCTCGCCTCCTCTAAAATTCCTTCAGAAGACCGTCCTGCGCAACGGTCTGAAGTTCCAAAGAGGGCCCAGAAGGCGCCGAAGGCTGACGATGTGATTTCCACCGTCACTGAGGACTCCTTCATCTCATTTAGGAAAAAGTTTCATTTTCTTAATGATTTGGTGATGAAGGTGCCGGCCAGAACTGATCGTGCCTGCTTTCCTCCCCCTGGATACATGACGGTGTATGAATGTAGTCTGCGAGCGGGACTACGATTTCCTCCTTCCTCCGAACTGATCGACATTCTGACGCTTTGTGGGGTATGCTTGTCTCAATTTTCCTACAGAGCAATGTCGATCGTGATGGGCCTGATCGTGCTTTTCAGAGACCGCGGAGTGGTACTTTCCTCAGAGTGCCTTTCTCGGATGGGGCATCTCTTTAGCGATGCGCAGGGACGCATTTCATTCAGGTCCAAGTGGTTGGATATCCGCACTCGAGACCCCTCGAAAGGTTGGATCAGCAACTTCTTTTATGTGCAGAATGATTGGGGTCTTCAGGAGAAGTGGGGGAAGTTGAAAGAGCTACCTGTCCCCCTTCACATCGAGCAGAAGATTTGCTGAGGATACTTAAACTCCCTGATTTGGATGCTCTACACTACGAGGTGCGTTACTTGAGTAGATATGTAGATGAGGAGTACTTGTTCAAGGTTGGATTATCTACTCAAGCAGGGAGATCACATGCTCAAATGTTGAAGAAGTCTGCTAGAGTTCTAGAAGTGGTCCCTCAAAAGAACCACTCCAAGCGACCAGGGAGCGAGGAAGGTTTGCAGGCATCGAGGAAGAAGAGGGCAGATGAAGTTTTGACAGTTGTTAGCAAAGGTCCCCGAGCTTCTCCATCCAAGTCATATATTCCAGAGGATGTGTTAAACCATCAGTGCATCGGCTGCCGACGGGCTGAGGAGTTGGTGAGTTCTCCTTTACTTCTTCTCCTTTTTTACATTTCTTAAAGAATATATTTCTGATATTTTTCTTGTCTCAGTATTCTGATTTCAAGCTTGAGATGACCAAGACTCTGAACGATTGGAACAAAGAGTTTGTGAAGGTTAAATACCTTCAGGGGGAGTACAAGAAGAAATATGACAGTAAAGTGAAGGAGATGAAGGTGGTGGAGGATCAGCTTGAGGGGTGCAGAACTGAGTTGGCGAACAAGATTACTTCAGTCTCTTCTCAGAATGAACGGATGGATCGTCTGCATATAGAGTTGGTGGAGGCACAAGCGACGATCAAGCAGCAGGAAAAGGCTCAGCAAGTCCTTGAGGCTGAGAATGAGAGGCTTCAGAGTGTACTGTCCGAGAATGAGGCCCAGCAGTTGCCGTCAGCAGTTATTGAAGAGTTCAAGAAATCTTATGCTTTCAAGATCATTATTGAGGACCACATTCAGGAGGCTCGCAGTCATATTTATGACGTGGAGGTGAAGGCCTTGGAGGCAGAGTGCGCAGAGGATGGCTTCATCAGGGGCTTCATGAAGGGTGTTCGGATAGTACATCGCAAGACCGGAGCAGAGATCGAGGGACTGACTCCCAGCCAGGCTTCTAGTGATGCTTCTTCGGACTCTGGTGGTGAAGAGCTGGAGAGTGAGTTGCAGCGAGCTTTTGCCTTGGAGGAGGACGAGGATGATGTTGAGATTCTATAGGGTGTCTTTGATGTAGTTTTGTATCTCTTTGTTTTCTTTCTAGTGCTTGTATATATGCTCGATGTTGATGTTTCTATCTGGTGTACTTGATGTTCAGTGATATATAAAGATGTTGTTGATGTTCTTTTCTCACATGCAAATGAAATTTACTTAGTTTTACTTCAGTTTGGACTTTAGTGAGCTCTCTTTTGACTTGAACAAATGTGAGGCATTCCTTTTCTTTAAAGATTTTGACCTATCCGGGGTTATTAGTGAAAGCATTTGCTCGATACCCTTAACCTGTCCGGAAAAAGGTCAGATCAACTCCCTTTGGGATTGATCATCAAATGATTTTGATATTCAAGATATCCTCCTAGGATACTTGACCTGTCCGAGGTTGTTAGTCAAAGCATTTGCTTGATGACATTAACCTGTGCGGAAGAGGTCGGATCAAATCCCCCTGGGATTGATCATTCAGTGATTGAGATACAATATAGATTGTGTACTTCTCGAATCACAGAAAAAGAGTTTGGAGAGAAGAAAAATTAGCACGACAAAGTGAATATCATATTGCTTCGTAATATGAGATAGCAGTTCCCTAGAATAACTTAGGGATACAAGAAAAAAGTTCTTTTATAATCAACACATAAGGGATGTACGAAAAACTTTATAACATGACTACAGGAGAATATAAGACAAACATAACACATAGACAGATAGCAGTATCAACTCCTACTGATAATATTTGCGAAGATTGCCCACGTTCCAAGTTCGGGGAAGCATTTTTCCACCAGCATCCTTCAGTTTGAAGGTTCCAGGCTTGACCATAGCCGCTACCAAATAAGGACCTTCCTAGAGGGGGGAGAGCTTGTTTCGCTGAGGGCCTTTTCCAGCGGCTTCAATGCTTCGTAGTACTAAGTCCCCAATAGTGATAGGGCGAGGTTTCACCCTTCGATTGTAGTGACGGGCAACTCTTTGGTGGTATGCAGCGGTTCTGAGTGAGGCTTCATCTCTTACTTCTGGGAGGAGATCCAAATTTGCTCTAAGCTTCTCCTCGTTACTTTTGAAGTCGAAAGTCTGAACTCTGTGGCTAGGAACTCCGATATCAACCGGTATGACTGCTTCTGTACCAAAGCAAAGGTTATATGGGGTTTCTCCTGTAGGAGTTCTAGCGGTGGTCCGATAAGCCCAGAGGACATTGGGGAGTTTTTCGGCCCATTGCCCCCCAGCCTTCCCTAGACGTGTCTTCAGCCCTTTCAGAATTGTTCGGTTTGTAACCTCTGTTTGCCCATTAGTTTGAGGATGGGCAACAGCTGTGTGAATGAGCTGAATGTGAAAATCCCTACAAAAAGATGTAAAGATCTTCCCGGTGAATTGTGTCCCGTTATCAGTGATGATTTTTGCGGGAATGCCAAAACGACATATTATGTTCTTCCATAAAAATTGCTTGGCATTTGCTTCAGTAATCTTCGCCAAAGGTTCTGCCTCCACCCATTTGGTGAAGTAATCTACAGCCAAAATAATGAATTTTCGCTGTCCAGTCGCTATAGGAAAAGGTCCCATTATATCAATCCCCCATTGGGCAAAAGGCCAGGGGCTTTGAAGGGATGCAAGCTCCAGAGCGGGTGTATGAGTGAGGTTAGAATGCAGTTGACAGTTTTCACACTTTCGTGTGAATTCAAGTGCATCATGTTTCATTGTAGGCCAATAGAATCCCTGTCTCATGATCTTGTAAGCTAACGCTCTTCCTCCCAGATGTTCTCCACCTACTCCTGAATGAATTTCCCGAAGCGCATAATCAGCTTCTGATGGTGGGAGACACTTGAGGTACGGCCCAATGAAGGAGCGCTTATACAACTCGTTGCTGATAATGGTGAAATTTGCAGCTCGTCTCCGAAGTCGTATTGCAGCTATAGGATCTTCGGGTAGCACCCCATCTTTCAGAAAAGACAAGATGGGTTCGATCCAAGACATCTCTCTTGGCTCGTCAATTGACTGTATGACCCATGGACCCTGAATGCTTGGAAAGTGGATTTCCTCGATACATCTTCTCTTATAGATGTCCCCCGTTGTTGATGTAGCAAGTTTAGAAAGAGCGTCTGCTCTTGCATTTTGTTCTCGGAGGATATGTATGATTTGATGCTCGCCTATACGGGTTAAGAGTAGCTTTATAATGCTAGAATATTGAGCCAATTGTGGGTTGTGAATATCAAAATCCCCCTCCACCTGAGAGGCGACTAATTGGGAATCAGTGTGGGCTATTAGGTTCTAGACTTCACAGTCAATTGCTAGTCTTAACCCAGCAACAAGGGCCTCGTATTCTGCTATGTTGTTGGTTGCCGGGAACTTGAGTCGAAGCCCGTACTCAAGGGTAACCTTTTGTGGAGAGATTAATAAAATTCCAGCCCCAACCCCAGAACTCCCTGAAGCCCCATCGACGTACAACATCCAGCATGGAGAAGAAGGTGAAGCACTCGGTTGTACATCAGATACTGGAACGGTGCATTCAACTACGAAATCTGCTAGTGCTTGTGATTTAATATCAGGTCTAGGCAAGTAGTGGATATCAAATTCTCCGAGTTCTACAGACCACTTAACGAGCCTACCTGATGCTTCTGGCTTTTGCAGAATGCTTTTTAGCGGCAGATTCGTGTAAACTCCAATTGATTGGGCTTGAAAGTAAGGGCGTAGTTTTCTGGCAGAATAAACTAATGCCAATGCTGTCTTATCTGCCAAAGGATAACGTCCCTCTACTTCAGATAAAATCTTACTAACATAGTAGATAGGACGTTGTATAGCATTTTCTTCTCGGACCAGAACCGAACTAATGGCTTGAATAGATACAGCCATATACAAATACAATCTCTCTCCTGGTATTGATTTAGAAAGTAGTGGCGGGGATGCCAAATACTTTCGCAATTGTTCAAAGGCTTCTTGACATTCATCTGTCCATTGAAACCCGGAGCTACGAGCACCTCTAAGTATCTTGAAGAAGGGCAGATATTTGTCTCCTGAACGTGCCAGGAAACGAGATAGTGCCGCAATTCTCCCATTCAGCCTTTGGACCTCCTTGATGTTCTTTGGCGGCACCATGTCCCTTAGTGCCTTAATCTTCTCCGGATTGGCTTCGATTCCTCTATGGGTTACCATAAACCCTAAAAACTTTCCAGAAGCGACTCCAAAAGTACATTTAGCGGGGTTGAGTCGCATATTGTAATGCCTTAACAAGTGGAAACATTGTTTCAGGTCAGAGATATGTTGGGTTTTTTCCAGACTTTTTACCAACATATCGTCTACGTACACCTCCATAGTACGTCCAATAAGGCTTTTGAAAACCTTATTCATGAGACGCTGATAAGTTGCTCCAGCATTTTTGAGCCCGAAGGGCATCACCCGGTAGCAGTATAATCCTTTGTCTGTTTGAAAAACTGTTGCTTCTTCATCAGCAGGATTCATTTTTATTTGGTTGTAGCCGGAGTAGGCATCCATAAAGCTCAACATCTGATGACCAGAGGTGGTATCAACTAATTGATCGATGCGAGGGAGCGGGAAACTATCCTTTGGGCAAGCTTTATTGAGATCAGTGTAATCTATACACATTCTCCAAGCTCCACTTCCCTTCCGTACCATGACAACATTTGTTAACCAAGTAGGATAGTGCACCTCTCGTATGAATCCAGCTTCTAAAAGCTTATCTACTTCTTGTTCAATTGCTTGCTGGCGATCTGGTGCAAAGTTTCTTTTCTTCTGGATAATCGGTTTGCACGTTGGATTGACTTTGAGGGAGTGAACGATCACTTCGGGGTCAATTCCAGGCATATCTGCTGGACTCCATGCAAAAATATCCTGATTTTCTCGTAGAAAAGCTGTAAAGTTTTTCTTCTCATCATCTGAGAGAAGTGATCCGATTCGCACTGTCTTTGAAGGATGCTCTTCAGAGATAAATACAGTAGTAAGGTCTTCGACAGGGGAAGCTCTCTGAGGAATATCTTCGCTCCGTAGATCAAAGTCCTCGATGCTCAGGGTAATCGTCGGACGAGACTTGATCTGCCTAAGATAGCAGGTCTGTGCTATTTGTTGATCTCCGCATACTACACCGACTCCTGATGGGGTATGGAACTTCAGCTTGAGGTGAGGAATGGATGCGATGATCCCAAAAATTGACTGGAGCGGTCTCCCGAAGATGGCGTTATAAGCTGACTCTGACTTCACCACGATGAATTGAATGGAGTGTGTACTCTGTCGAGGAAATTCTCCAAGGACTACCGGAAGACTGATTATTCCTTCTGCTTGTACAGGTCGATTATCAAAGCCATATAAAGGACCTGCAGCAGGTTGAAGTTTTTCTCTTGAGAGACCCATGTTGAGGAAAGTAGAGTAGAATAGGACATCTACGGAGCTTCCGTTGTCCACAAGAATTCTTTTGACATTGTAACACGGGTCACCAATGCCTGCGTTTATGACAAGCGGATCTTGATGGGGGGTTTTTACTCCTTCCAAGTCGGAATCATTGAACGTGATGGAATGATCGATACGAGCCTTTTTTGGAGTTGGGTTTTCTTCCACAGTTAGAAAGACTTGGTCGGATAGTAAGGGGCCTCCTGCGATTGTTTCAATTTCGCCAACCGTTATCCGGTTATTCACTGGCTGTCTTTGTGGTTGATTCTGCCCCCCAGCGGGACGAGTTTCTTCTCGGGTAGGTGGATTCCCAATAAACTGTCGAAGATAGCCCTGACGGATGAGTCTTTCAATCTCCTCCTTAAGTTGCCTACAGGATTCAGTAGCGTGGCCACGACTACAATGAAAGTGGCAGTACTGATCTTGGTTTCCTGTATTCGGCTTCAAAGGATGCGGCCACTTCACTTTGTCCTGATCTTGAATCGCCATCAACACATTTGCTCGAGATGTGTTGAGCGGAGTGTACTCCTTCTCCCGTCAGGGTTCTCGTCGTGGCAGTGGGGGTCTAGGAGGTAGATTGCTCTTCCCTTGCTTTTTCCGTTGTGATGATGAATTATCCATCTCGGGTGCTCCCTTGCGCTTTCCAGTGGGTTGCTCGAACTATTTTCTGTGAGTGTTTATTGCCTCATCTGCTGATATCTGTGCTTCCACACGATGGATCAGATCAGCATATGAGTGAACAGTATCGCGCATGAGTGCCGAATAGAAGGGGCCAGGACGAAGTCCTCCAAGAAAGACCCCTCTGAGCAATTCTGGGTCTACTCCTGGGATTTGTCGAGCCTCGATAGAAAACCACTGAAAGTACTCTTTCAATGATTCTCCCTCATTCTGACGAATCCCAGAAAGGTGAGAAGAATCCTTAGCAATTCTTCGGTTGGCTACGAACTGTTCGACAAATACTTTGGCCAATTTGACAAATGTGGAGATCGTTCCGGCTGGAAGTGAATAGAACCATGTTCGAGCTTGTCCTTTAAGAGTAGCAGGGAAAACCTGGCAAATGAGTGCATCTGAAGCTCGTTGAATATGCATGATGGTCCTGTAATGGTCGATGTGCTCGTACGGGTCGGATGTCCCATCGTAGGATTTAATGCTTGGCAGCTTAAAGCCAGCCGGAATAGGGTGTTGAAGAATGGCTTCTGCCAGGGGTGACGACTCTTGGAAGTCCCACTGACGAAGAGGTTGCCTTATGCCTCCTGTAGGGAATTCCTCCCGGACTAATCGTCGCAGTTCGTGGCGTAGGGCATTGCGAGGGAGCTCAACAATGTGAGGTTGGGCTAGCTCCTTAGGGAGGTCTTGAGAAAGGCGAGATTACTGACTTGCGTGTGGAGGATGGGTAGAACTTGCTGTATCAGCCAGCTCGTTCTCTTGACGCGACTGCGAACGCCTCCTGGGTGGAGGAAGAGGATTCTCAGCCTGAAGATGTTCAATTTGAACAGCTTCGACACGGGGTGGATCTCGAGGGAGAAGAACCTCCTCCTGAGGTGCTAGGGTCGGCTGTCGAGTCTCTCGCAAGAGTTGTAGGATCTCGTTTTGAGATTCTTCCATCTTTCGAATTCTCTCTTCTAGGGAGGGTCCCGAGGTCCCCTCTCCAGGTGCGTTTTGCCCCCCGGGGTATAAAGAGGCAGATATCGGATGTCTATGATTCATAGACTGATTTCTGGATTGATGAGAGTGAGAGCGGGAGGCTCCTATGAGGCGACTGCTACGCCTGTTGACCATCGTAGCAATACTTGAAGTTGTGGGATAAGTTTCCCACAGACGGCGCCAAACTGTTGCGGACTCAAATATACGCGGCGATAGATTTTAATTTTCCGTCTCAGCGTTGTACGTATATTCAGCACACAAACAGAATTGAAATAGTAACACCAGGATTTTTACGTGGAAAACCCTGGAAAGGGAAAAAACCACGGGGCCACGCCCAGTTGAAAGAGTTCCACTACTGTCGTTTGAAGTACACGAGGCTGATTCGTCCTTTAAATTCAGGACGATCAGGTTACAATGAGTATCAGTTACAAGGACAAGCAGAGTTCCAATGTCACTTGAGTGTTCGGCAGAATTCCGACGTCACTTGGAAAGAAGTCCGGCGTCACTCGGGCGTGGGTAGAATTCCGGCGTCGGGTAGAATTCCGACGTTGCTCCCGTGTCGGGCAGAGCTCCGGCGTCCCTCGGGCGCCTGGTGGTGCTTCGGTGGTGTTCCGGAGGTGTTCCGGCGGAGTTCCGGCGGTGTTCCGGTGGTGTTCTGGTGGTGGTCGAGGAGGAGCTGTTCCCTCCTAGGCTTCTCTTCTCTTCTTCTTCTCTTCTTGGCTTGGGTCCCCTCTTAAGAGAAATGAGGGGCTATTTATAGTTTTTCTGGAGTGGCATAGCTCGTAAATATGTAAGGGATCAGGGGCAAATACGGAGTGATCCGGATGAACGGTTGATATTGAATCCCTTGATCATTAACCGTTTATCGAGGATTTGAATGTCTTAATGATATCAGAATTCTACGATCTTGGGCTCGTTGGATTCGTCTCGTCGAGCCGCTCGATTCGACTATAAGCTCGTCAAAATCGGAGACCGTTTGGTAACTCAAATTGCTGTTCGGTGCTTCCAACAGCACTTCGGGTACTTGATTTGGACTCGTTTGGGCTCGGATTGAGTCGAATTTGGTGTTGTTGGATTCGTATTTCCGAGACGCTCAGTTCGACTATAAGCTTGCTGAAATCGGAGTTTAAATGGTCTCCGAATTAATTTTTGAAGTTTCCAACTTGAGTTTTTCCTTGAGATTCGTGCCCGATCAAGATTATTTTTCGATGACGTATCAATATATATGATAGTAACCTAATAATTTAAAAAGGTGCTTGTTTTACTGGTAAGTTCTGCTCATTTAGATTCCAATATCTATGAAACATTTACAGGTAGTCTTTCTCAAAAAAGTAGAGAAACAATCCAAGGTGTAAGCAAGCAACAAGGCTGCAGTAAGAAAATAATCGCAACAAAAGTAGCAGGAACGAGAGGAGTACAGGAAAAAGATTTCAGACTACACAAGATTTAGACAGAAAATCACAGTTCTTATATACCTCCAAACCTGGCTGGCCGAGCTCCTCTTCTTTGAAACAAGCACAACGCCGGCTTCTTTTGCCATTAAGAGCCATTTCAAGGGGTCTCTGCACTAGTCTCGGGTAACCAGCATCACACCATACCTAACAGAGGGTAGCATCAATGTGTTTTAAGAGAAAAAAAAAAAACAAAAATGAGGTGGCTTCAAACAGGCCATGTAGATATGCCAACTTGACAAATATAGCCAGCTATGTTTGTATGTGCAGCTATGTTCTCATCGTAACGACGCAAGTAACTTAAAAGAATGCTCCCAGCGAGTAGTTATTTTCCAGTGCTACCTTTTTTTTTATTATATCAGATTGAAAACCATATTATTTATATCAGATCTTATTTCCAGTGCTACTTTACTCATCTGATTCCATATTATTAAAACATTACGATGGAAAATAAGATTAAATTTTCATACTATCTGCGTTTAAAGAATAATCTAAGATTTGTTCAAATTTAACCAGTATCAGACTTGAACAAAGTGCAGTATCAGAAGGGCAAAAGGACAGATATCGAATTATTTATAGGTGTTTACGTTCATATCAGATTGCAATTTCAGCATGTTTGGAATTTAAACCCACTACGCACTAAATCACCAATGCTGAGTAGAGGCAGCTTATATATATATATATATATAAAGCGAAGAGATTTTAGAATAGTAGAACTCACATTTAAAGCGAAGAGATTTTTAGCATGAGTATTCATTAAAAGAATAAAAAACATAAACTAATGCACGCTTTCATATATAGTTAGGCAAGATAATGCATACTTCTCCTCCCTCTTGCTGGCTCCATTTTGAATTGCAACTTGGAATTTTGGCCTCTTCTATTTTCTGTTTTTCCTGAAGCCGAGCCGCTCTTTTGGCCTTAGCTTCAACCCCTTTCAAATGTTTTGTTGGGTTTCCATCCTTATCGTAGTACAAACCAATAAGCTTGCCAACAAATCTGGTACCAAACAGCAAGGATAAAGATCACAAGAAAAAAGTTTAGGGACCAAGGATCCCACATGATTAACATGTCTCACATCTTGTAGCCAGGAAAACTATTTTTACCATGTATCATTGAAATCAATTTCCAAAAAGAAATACAGTTCAGTTTCTTTTTCTAGTAACAATTAGCTGTAGTATAGTATAGCAGCTATATTTCATGAACTATTTCAATGAATAAAATTGAATACTGGTGGTCGGAAAAATTAATGCAGAATATTTACCGAATGATATTTACCAAATGATAGGCTTTATTAAACCAATCTCAAATAATGCTGCTGATGATAGGATTTACCGATTTAGGACCAGGCCTCTCAAAATTGGGCTTTTGAATGATTCTCTAAAGTTTTAGCATGTCACTTAAGTTTGGGAAAGTTTCAAAATAAATTCCATTCATTTTATTATCTTCATTTAAATTGCTCAGCTCTAGCTTAGTTAGGATATCTAGACCTAACCTATCAAAGGCTACCTGGGAGTCAATCCATCCGTCATGTTTAACCGACCGAAGTTTGAAATTTTTTGTGCAAGAAAATCTCAGGTGCTTGTTGATACATAGAACCAAAGTCATGTTTACCCATAAAATGTGAAGCAAAGCATTTCAACAATTATGTTTGCAGGAGATGCTTATAATTTTTCAAAGTAGAGAAAACAATGATAAATTGTGGCTAAGTTCAGGGTTTGGCCATGATATATTGTTTCATGACGGTCATGTTTTAAAAACCTTTCACCCAAGTAGCCAGATTTATTTTGAGAATTTATTTGGATCCACATCACCTCACAACCTTCATCTCCATCATTTACAGTCAATGCTGTGAAATCTGGCCGTTAAACTGTCATTCTTTTGATATCTTATTTTGTCCTTTTTCTAATCAAAATAGTTTTAATTTTATCTGATATGAGTACCTAGCCAAGCTGTAGATAATGGCACAAAACATTATAAACGACATTTGACCTAGCTTGCCAACATAAAAAATAAAACATTAGTTAAATATTTGTTAAGAAAAAAGAAATCGTATACTAGTTGGTGGAAAACAATGAATCGAGTTAACTTGCAGTTATGCAGTTAACATTTTACTGAAAGTTGTATGCATAACAATTGGAGTTAGGCTTCCCATAGTTTGCTCATTTGATCAGAAATTCTGAAATATCAAATAAACTGCATGAATAATGATGGTCCTTAGCATATCTTCCCCAGCATATTTAAATATGAAATTTAAAATCTTGAGTAGTTTACTGCATCTCATTTACTATAAGCTGACAATCTACCGCACAAAGTTCACTGAAAACTGCATGAATAATGGTGGTCTTCCCAGTCCAGTTCACAACAAACGATGCTAAGAAATCCTTCGCATATAATGATACGATTACAAAATTGTAATACATACACCGGAGATACCACCCACATTCACATACCCGCCACCAGGCTAAAGCTCTGAAACATATTGAGAGAGATTATTCATTTCTCAGTATATGGAATTAAATGGCATTAGTTTGTTCTGTTCATTATTATGACGAGTTACTTGAAAAGGCTGCTTCTGAACCCTTCTTAAGGGAGTAACTCCACATTTCATTCATTTTTCATAGCACATTTACTTTATTCTTTCAAAAGAGGGTTTGGTAAAAGTTCAGGTTTTATCAATAGCTTTTTTCCTGGTGTCCTGCCTTGCAGAGACACCAGTGAGTCCCTCCTTTTAGTTTCCGTTTGTTACTCGATAATACCAGCAAAGCCTTTTGTTAAGATCCTGCAGGGATCAAAAGATCACGAAGAAAGAAACCATAAGCATGCTTTGTATCATCTCTTAAAGTAATGAACCTGAATTTTCATCTGCTCGTATAGATGGGTAAAATAAAAATGGAGGCAAGTCCCCTACAACAACAACAACAACAACATCAAGCCTTTATCCCACTACGTGGGGTCGGCTACATGAATCCTTTTTCTCCATTGTGTCCTGTTAAAAGTTAAATTCTCATTTAAATCTAATAATTTCTAATATTTTCTAACCAAGTCTTTTTAGGTCTACCTCTACCTTTCTTAACATAAGTCAAATCTAAGACCTCTACTTTCCTAACCGGGTCATCGGGAGGCCGCCGTTTTATGTGACCAAACCATCTAAAGCGACTCTCTCTAATCTTATCTTCCACTGGAGCTACTCCAACCTTTTCACGAATATGCTCATTTCATATCCTATCTCTAAGGGTAAAGCCACTCATCCACCTGAGCATCCTCATCTCTGCAACACTTAACTTAGAATTATGCTTCTCTTTTAATAGCCAACATTCAGCACCATAAAGCATTGCAGGTCTCACCACCATCTTATAGAATTTTCCCTTAAGTTTGAGGGGTACTTTTCTATCACACAATAAGCCCGATGCATTCCTCCACTTCAACCATCCAACTTGGATTCTGCTGATAATATCCCCATCGATTTCACCATCACTCTGAACAATAGATCCAAGATATCTAAACCGTGTACTCCTATTAATGACTTGATCGCCCAAAGTCACCATTCCCTCACTAGGTCTATTATTACTAAAATTACACTCCATATATTCCTGGTAGAATAGCGAATTAAGTTTTTCAATATTCTAGATCACTTAAATCGCAAACCCACAAAATCAGACTGAAGCAGCTCTTTCAGGTGAGAATGCCCCAAAAGACCAAACCAAAATTTTATTATAAAGAGAAATCGCTGGAATGAGAGCAAGAAAATATCACTGACACCCACGCCCATCAACACCACCTTGTGATGGGTAGTTGTTAAGAGTTTTTCATACACACACATATATATGCATGTGTACATAACCCTCCAGTCTCTTCAATGTGATAAAGAAACTCAGGAGTAGTTTTGCTTGAGGTAGACTAAGTTTACTTTAACTAGATATTCCCTAATGCTAAATTAGGGCTTATTTAAGTATGAGGTTGAGCATTTCTATGAGAGAAAACCACAATAGTTAATACCATCCCGCTCACAAGAAAGCACTCTCGATTAAAGAGGCTTCTTTGACTCAAATTTAGACAAAAATATGATACTTTGATAAGAATTTAATTAAGTGGGAAATTGCCAATGGTATGGAGATAACCCGATCAAGATATCATAATCACATCATCTCTATTGTACAAGTGGACCAAATCTGCCAACATCTAAGGACTTTTGAGGCGTAAGGTCTAAGAAGCCTAATTAGTAACTATGAGTTGTCTTCTCTCAGTCATCTTGGCAAACTAGGGTGATGCATGTGTAAAAGAGGTGCTTTCGATGCTATCATCAACTTATTTACTAAAAACGGGCTGGTTGTATCATTTTCATTGAAGTTTAGAGGTAGTCGCATACAGTATAGAGGTATTGGATAGATTGAAGAAGAGTTCAGACATGACATGCCTATCACTTGTCCATGAGTTTCCGTTTGACTCGAAGCAATCTAAGACACGTATGTAGAGTGATTGGTGGATTTGGATTTGATTGATAGGCTTGTTAATGCGGAAGCTAACCCACGTCTAGTTTTTGGCTTACATCCTTAGGAAAGCCCAAGAATTAACTTGATTTAATGGGTTTGTTTACTTTGTGTCTACCTTAATTAATAAGGATTAGGCTCACAGCCATTACAAGACCCATACGCAGGTAAAAAATGGAGCATATAGTCTTATCCTATAAATAAGGTGGTCCGATTGATTAGATTTTTTTGATGGACTTTGTTGAATTTATGTTGATCTAATTAATTAAGATGAGACTTACATCTCTTGGAAGTCTCATAAAGACTTAGCAACTTTGAGGATGAGGAAAGCCCATGAAGAAAACTTGCTTTGAATCATCATTTTGAATTTTGATAAGAGCAACAAGATTTGTAACTTTATTTATTAGCGAGACCTAATGGACTATGCCTTGTAACCCTAGGTAAACGAGGAGTCAAATATTGTTCTTATTCTAAATTTAGAGGGACTCGAAAGGATATGTTCCATCATAACATACTATAGACAAAAGGTCCCATATAATTGGTATTACGACCTTCCCTTTTAGGAAATGCAGTTAGATTAGTTGCACCAGCTTAAATGAGCTTTTTTCTTTTGTTATCTAAACTGTGAGGCTTACTCAATTTTTGAGGGCGTACTCAATTTTTTTGTTGGGGAGGCAGCCAGTTGCCAAATCCATCACCAACACATCTTAAGGTGGATAGCTATCGGAATAAAAGATGGCTGGGAAGAGAGAGAAGGGAAAAGGAGAGCAGGCTAGCACCCCAACCAGACGCCTCACCCATAAAATCTTGGAACTGCTTGCTGAATGAGAGATTTGGGGTGGAGAGAAGAAATACAGTGCATTTTGTTTTAGTCTCACATCCACTGGACAGCATTTCTAATACTACATGGACAAAAGCAGACGGTAACACATAAGTGACCGAAATTAAAGGTCTAGGGAACACAACAACCTAAATGAAATATTTTTCTAAAGCATAGATCTACAGGAAAGACCCCACTAACATCAAGGATCTAGATGCAATTTTCCTCTAAGCTGTCCAAAATGATGCCGGGCCCTTAGGAAGTAATAGTGAAATTCTGGAAGTAATTAATGATGATATAGTTATTATTACGCCCAAATTCACAGGTCTTTGGTGATATACAACCTTAGAAAGAGGAGTAGATCTCAAAAAATATACGCTAGAAACAAACAATTCTAAGCAGGACTGCGGTAACTTACGTGTATCTTTCAAAATAAAACTTCCTCCAGTCAACAACACTGCTCATCTACAGAAAAAAAAAAAAACAGCAAAATGAACCTGTTAAGAATTGTACTTATAATTATTCACCATTCAAGGACAAAAAGAAATAAACTTAACATGAAATTAAAATAAGGGAAAGTATTTTTAGGAAGGCGAAGACAATGATATTGAGAAAAATACAGTATGCTCAATTGAAACGTTCATTTGAGCAACAATTTCGCTTGCAAAAATTATGCATGACGCTTCTGCTAATTCATATGAGATGGCGGACATCAAGAGATTACTAGATCTTTAGCCTGTCCAGTCATGCATCTACACAACGCACTGGTAGACCCACTCAGCAGCATGATCATCAATAATTTCGGCTACACTGCTTTGTTTCTTTATTTTCTTTAATCTTATTATTCCCTTGGGATTTGTTAGTCATTTATTAGTGTTAAATTCAAATCATAATACCATAGTTGTAAATCAAAAATTTGCATTGCACCCAAGCATTTATAACTAATCAAAAGACAATGCATCTTTCTTTCTACTTATGAAATTTTTTTAAAGACTGTCTGAAAATAATTTCAAAAGCTACTTAACTTTTCTTTATAGTTTTTCAACAACAAATACTGGTAGCCTGCATTACCTCTGCACCTGAGAGACCTTGAAGTGAATCGGTTAAACCATCGCCTGCAACATAAAGATGATGTGTACAATATTATAAGGTTGCATTTTCAGACTCCAGGATTACAAAAAAGTCACTAAATCAGCATCAGGATTAAGAGACCCATATAACATCATTAGAGAGGCATGCAGGTGTCTCGCCTAATTTGGATAAATGAAGACTTTAAATGATTAAAAGCAAAGAATTCCTATAACATGAACGAAACATACATATTAAATACGCATTAAAGTAAATCTTACCCTCTTATTGAGAAAAAAGGTTGAATGATATCTAGCTGGCAGCAATTAATATGAGAGAAATGAAAGATAGAAACAATATTACTTTTAGAATTATGGATGATTAAAAACATTGAAGCTTTTTTTTGGGCTGTTCATAAGTTGATGAATTTTCTGTGAAAGCATACAGAAGGAAATGTATGTCACATGGCCGAACTATTATGAGAGAAGGAGACTATTAGTTCTATTAGAGAAGTGAAGAACGGCAAAATGGAGAATTTTAAAACTGTTACAATAAGACTGCAGAGTTAACAAAAAATGAGTGTACAATGAAAGAGACTAAGAATTCTACCTATATGATTAAATAATGAAATCCTGACCGAGGCTTAACTCTATAAAAGAAGTTGGTGTCATAGCAAACTTTTTAGCTTTAGTTGAATCAATGATAATTTATTTTTCTATCACATATAAATCATTCTGAACTAGAAAGCCCTCAAAGAAAACAGCGAAAAAATAGTAGAAACTGCAAAAACACTTGAAACAATGGCTGATTTATATTATCACTTCAATACGGGAACAAGATACAAGTGATCTATTGTGGGCTCCGAAAATTTCATTGGATGCGCTCCCGGCCTCTCCGCGCTATTGGTCTATTTTTCTTTTCTTGTTTGATGGTGTGATGACGGTAGAGAGTTTTAACAAGATTAGGTTCCGGGTGAATTTTCAGAAGGCAGATTAGGTTTGTAGATAAGACACTACCCAGAGATTTCGCCCTCAATTTATGAGGACTTTTTTGATCTGAGTTCTGATTTCCTATAGGCGCAAGCCCCTATAGTTAATTACCCCTCTCGATCACGAGAGAGAACTTTCGATTAAGGCTAGTCGTTAAAAAGCTCGCATAGATTGTAAATCCAGCGTATAATAGCAACAATTTTAGGGTTTGAATTTGAGATTTGAATTTATGATTTAGAAATTATCACCACGAACTTAAAACTGGTGGTGGGGGGAATGAAGACGAGCCCGATCAAGATCCCATGGTTCCGTCGTCCCGGGCTATCATGATCCCTGGTCTACTTAGTCAGAGGAGGTAGTCGACCCAACCTGACAGAAGGCACCTTGTCGGCAGCCATGGGTTGTTTCGTCCAAGAATACCTTGTAGACCTGGGTTGGTATTTGTCTAAGGGGATATATCTGAATCCACCTTAGCTGACAGAGGGTTTTGTGCCTATCGACTATACCCTATGATTCATCGCTCAAGAGTTTGACGCCTTTAGGGAACATACGGGCTTTGGCCGTGATCGTAATATAATGGTGCCATTTCGCGGCAAAACCACCCGATCAGAGGGCACGTGCCACGTCCCTGCTGGCAAGAGACTATTTGAGGATGAATCGTAGTGATACACCCGACACGCATTCGCTCTTTGTGAGTTGAGGTTAATTTCAAATTTATCACCCCCAACAAACGGTTGCGGGAGGTGAATGATTTTTAGTTTTAAATTTTTAAGTGATAAATTTTATTTCAGAGATTTGGAGTTTTGTTTAATTTGAGATTTGACCCCTCCGGTTGAAATTTTCTGTCAACACGGCCATCATCGGGGTAACGTTAAAGTCACTTGCATTTTTGTAAGAATTTGGGAGGTATTTTGTAGTTCAAGTCATGTCGACTCGAGTCCTTTTGAGGAGGAGGATGAGACTCGAATTTAGACCCGCGCAGCATTCTCAGACCATTAGATTTTGAAATCATATGCGGTGGTCGGAGCACATGCGGGTTGTAGCATTTGACCCTGCGCAGCATTCTCGAACATTTGTGTTTATAACTTTAAAATGTTAACCGGAGCACATGCAGGTTGTAGCATTTGACCCTGCGCAGCATTCTCGAACATTTGTGTTTGTAACTTTAAAATGTTGACCGGAGCACATGCAGAGGGATAGCGCTTGAGTTTAAGGGATCATATTTAATACATAAGGGAAAATTTTAAAATATTTAAATATGATCCATTGTGCCAGTGATTCATTTAGAAAATTGACCGAGATTTCACTTAGGGGTCTACAAACGCCTTCTGTCCGCTTGTACACATGTTGCGGATCCGGTGGCGTTCTTCTTTATTGTCATTCGACACAATTCCTAGAGGAGATTTGCTCAATAGATGCTAGGAGATTGTGTTTTTTGTTAGTAGGAGGATCACTTTGCTCGCTACAAGCTCCTCTATTCTATCTTTTAGGTGGACTAATTTGTTTGATACAAACTCCCTGCTCTTACCTGTAGGCTAGTTGTTGTGGGCACTACAAATACTTTGCTCCTGTTTATCGGTGAAGTGTATCATGTATTAGAAGTTTCTAGCTACTTTGCTATTTTCTTTAGTACAAAATCCTAATGAGTTATGGAGATTATTAGTCTCCTAATGATTTTGATACTAACTTCAATCATTAATAGACTAATTTCTTCTAAGTTAAGAGACTTGTCTATGCACACTTGCACGATTTACATGCATTATACATCAAGTCATCTCCCTCGACACCAGTGTTAGCATCTTGCTTTGTGCCCTTAGTCTTTTCATACTACAGTAGTCTATTGCTTTACTTGTTTCAGCACTTTGCTTTACTAGCTTTGCCGTACTTTGCTCTTACTAATAAGAGTTAGATCTATTCTTTCCAGCATTTAATTTCATTTATAATTCTGCTGATTTCTATCTATTTATTTGCAGGTACGTGGTACTTGTAGCAGTTCAGGGAGTTGTTGTGTGAGCTGTCACTTGTTGGAGAGCTTTGAGTTGTTCAGTAGTTTGGACAGATGCTCCGTTAGAGAGTTGTTTGGCGAGCCATTGTTAGTTTGTACTTAGGTTGGATTAATGGAAAACATTATTTTGATGCTCTTTTATTTTATATTTTATTTTGATTCAATTAATTGCATTAATTATTTATGTTGATTTATTAAAGTGTTGAATTTTAATTAAAATTTATTTTATTCAAAAATTAGTTTAGATTTTACATTTTATTTTAGATTCAATTATATAGTTTAGGTTAGTTATTAGATTTATTTTAATTTAATATCAATCAGCTCAAATTAAATTTTAATTTAAGGTTTGAAATTTTTAATTGATTAAGTATCCAATTTATTTAGTTCAATTTTGTTAACAGTAATATAAATTTATTAATTCAATTCGGATAAGAATTTTAAATTAAGTTAATTCTTTGTTTGGTTAAGTATATTTTAAAATTTATGAGTTATCTTGAATTGAATGGGTTGTTAAATGTTCATGTTAAAATTAGATGGTTTTGAGATTTGAATTTAATTGGTTCATTATCTAAATGTTATTTTAATCAAATTGAATTTTTTAATCAATTGAAATTCTATTCAAATTTAAAATTGAATATATTTTATTTTAACAAAGCAATTAGTTATTAAGTGATTTTAATGTTTTGAAACTGATTTTAAATTTATTAGGATTAATCATTTAATTAATTAGATTAATTATTGAATTGAACTTTGAATTCATTATTCGATTAATTAATGCAATTAGCTTCAAATTAGATTTGTGTTGTCCAAAATCAACTTAAGTCCAAAAATTCAAACAAGTCCAAAAATTTGAATAAGTCCAAAATTTGGCTAAGTCCCGAAATTTTTAGAAAATTTCGGCAGCCTTCCGGCGTCCCCTCCCCGGCGCCGGGAGGTAAGGAGGGCATTTGCCCTGTTAAGTCCGTCCAGCCGGAAAGATAGTCAACGGCCGGGGGCTTCGGGGCATTGTCGGGCCCGGGAATTGGTCTTCAGAAGCTTTGCATGATGACGATTGGATGCAGATTGGTTGTCGACGACTTGTTGCGATCCCTTTCTTTTATTTTATTTTATTTATTGTATTATATATATATATACATTTATTATAATATAATATAATATAATATATATTATTATTATATAAATAATAATAATATATATTATAACATAAGATATATATTATAATATGATACAATATAATATAATATAATATATATTAGTATTATATACTATAATAATATTATATTATATATTATAATAATATATATATTATTATAGAGAGGGAGGCGAGACAGAAATCGGGAAGAAGCCCGGGACAGAGGCGGAGGCCACGCACGGAGGGAAGCTCGGTTCGGAGACGGCGACAGGCTCGACAGTCGGCGAAGGCGGCATGCCAGAGGCAGCAGCCCGGAGGCGGATCGCCAGCAGCTCAAGTGATTGGAGTAGAATCTGGTTGGCGTTGCTTGCAAACGGAAGCAAGGTCGGAGAAGGAAGTCGACACAGAGGAGGTCGGGCTTTGGCGGCGGCCGAAGGCAAGCGGGTTGACGACGGGAGGTCGGGATTGGCGGCCGGCTTAGTCCTTTGTGTACAAGAGAGAGATGACTTCGATGCTAGGGCAAGGCGGCAGGAGCGACGTTGGAGGCGTCCGAGAGAGGTAAGTTCCCAAATTTTGCTTTGCAATCTTGTTTTCCGGTTCTGAGCGCATGGGGAAGGGAATGAGAGAGCGAGAGCCATTTTGTGTCGTGAGGAGCGGTTACACGATCGTGGGGAGCAGTTTGTGGGGAGAGTCGTGGCCTATGGGGTAGTTACAGTCAACATCTATAATTAGGGAGGTAGATCGGCTCTCCCAAACAATCTACTAGGAAGCCCTCAAAAAAATATAAAACTCCACAATAACATACCCTAAACCAAAGACATACTCCCCCTTAAATAACCCTAGAACACCATAACACAAATAGAACATTCATAATCAGCATAAATATATTTTAGGAAACCATCCTAAATAATTAGGATCTTCCTAAATAACATAAACATGATTTAGGAAATATTCCTAATTAAAATCTCCCTAATTAAATCCTTCCTAACACACAATAACCAATCTTGGTCTTCTATGGTAAGTAATTACTCATCTTTGATGTTTGTGCCGGCCGCCCACCTAGTGGGGCCCACCGACTTAGCCAGTCTATCAATACTCCTCTCCCAAAGAGCCACCTTGCCCTCAAGGTTGAACAAAAAGTAACTGTTGTTGAAGTATTTGACTAATAGCACTAGATTTAGTCCAAAGAGCCACCTTGAAAAATTTGCTTGGAAGGAAAGTGACCCCTCCACATCTTCGACACGTTGCCTAAGCATGAAAGGTTTCAAAATTTGATGGAACTTGTGGATGAAAATCACCTTCTTTTCAGTTTAAAGCCAATCATCCTCCTCTTGGCTATGTGATCAAAATCACAATTATCCAATCTGCCTGGTAAGAACACCTAATACATAGGATCCTGACTTTTGGGGTGATAATTCAAACATAATAAGGTTATGGTCAGGTTCTCGTACAAGTGAATCTGGGCTTTTTATATCCTTCACCCCTTCATCAGTACTAAATGTAGAAATTAATGTCAAGCTAAGAGACTCGAGAGCAATATCACCAGGAAACCAACTCCAGACTATAACATGAGCCAACCGAATAACCTGTGATTGAAAAGTTGCCTCTCCTTGATTGAAAATCAACCATTATCCAGTGATAATAGCCAAACACATGATGAGAGGTAACCGGCCTTTTCATTTAAAATTTTCTGGCAATCTGCTAAATTAGGAAGAACTTCAACCAATAAGTCTTGCCATCCTTCTCCAGCATAAAGAGCACAGACCTTTGCATATGACTTTGCAGCAAGATCATAATCCATGCTTCACACAAAGAGCACCAATCTCTTCATCAAGGACTACTCCATTCCTTTTCCACCATGATTGGTGGTAATTGTCCGCAGCACCTTTCGTTAGCTCCATGTACTTCTTCTCAAAATCCGAACCATTGGTATGGCCCCAACAACCATCAAATAACTCGGCCGCCTTACCCACAGAAAGAGAAGCTCTTCCAATAGGTTCATTTGTTGTATCAAGGTTAAGATGGTAAAGTATGTGGGCTAAAGGACTCCTTGAGTTCGGAACACCATATTTAATGCCTTGAAAGTAGCATCTCTTAGCAAATACGTACCCGCCAACAAAAAAAACGCAAGGCTACTTGCTCTTGCTCCAAGTTTAGCCGTGCTCCTTCATTATTTTTTTGGATTGAACCCAATATCTCTTTCAGAAGATTAGGCAACTATGCAAATAACCACAAGACATCAAGATACTTAAGAATTCCACATAAAACCTTTTTAAGAGCTGTTAGTGGGACTCATCCACCACCATAACCTCCCTCATCTTCAAGCCCAATAAAAGCAGTATTCAATTCCCCTCTAACATGCACAGGAATACCAGTGCCTTGAGCCATTCACATGGGAACCCCAGATACACCTAAAGGCATCCCAGATGCTGGTAGCAAGCTATTGTTGCGACATGTCTTAGCAATTCCAACACAAGTAACAGGACTGGAACGATTGACATTAGTAGCCAGAGGCGAAGCAGCTGAACTTGGCAAAGTATTGCTTGAACTCAGATGCCCCCCAAAATGTGTAACCGCAGGAAAATTGGGCTCCAAAGCATTCAAGCCTTGAGTAACATGCTCCATAATGAAAGGCCTAAACTATTGGCGGAGTAATGAACCCCCTGCTGCAGGCCCTCCCTTTGGTGGCATTGTTGGTTGCAAGCAAACTGGTCTCCAGCAAAGCAGTGCATATCAACAACAAACCTCTTGCGATATATGATACGAATCCAATCTGGGCCTCATAAGACCATAGAGACATTAATAGGTAGCAACGAGCTGGGAACAATTCTTGAAACACATCTTCCAGCAACAGACAGAGTTGTTGCATTGTGAATATTGTGACTGCTAAGAGGAGCTGCCAGGAAAGTTCCTGTTGAGGCTGCGGGAGATACCAACATCACAACATTGGGTATAGATGAATTAGGGAGAAATCTCTGTGATGGAAAATAACTTCCTTGCTTTGAAATGTGAGAGGGATCAGCAAATACAGGACCAAAGATCACTAGCAGGAGGTATAGCAGCAGCTAGAGCCAACAAGGGTCCTATAGTTAACTTGATGCAATCCAAGAACGATGCAACATCACCTCTATTGATGATGTCCTCCAAGAACTTGTCCCCAAGAATTTGCACCTTCAACCTTTTCATCCTAGAATTGTCACTGCCCCAATAGCTTCTTCCTCCTCCAATATAGTGGTTGTTGTAATCCCTCTATGTTTACCCTGTGCATTGAGGTTGGAATCCCACCTTTCTTCCATCCATCTCACATGACCCAATCCCCATTTCTCGGCTCAACCCCCTCCATCTTCGATCGCCCACTCCCCTTACCCAAAATGCCTCCAATAGTGGTTGGTCACCCTACCACCCCCACCACAAAATTTTCTCATTGCTGTCCCCCTATCTGGAAACCCTGATCCACCCCTTATCTGAGCCCTAGTAGGTGGCTCTTGATGAAAAGAGCTCTCTTTGTCGAACTCTTCCCGTCCAATCTCTTTCCTTTTAGATTCGGTCAAGGAAATCTCAATCAAATATTGATTAGGGTTAGCAATTAGAACCGTTGGTGGGGTTTTGAATCACATCTCCATGAGCTTTCTAATCATTTCCTCTAGAATTTCCTTTTCCTTTTGTTCAGCCTGAGGAATCGCCGGTGAAGCCATCGACTGCATCTCGATCATCTTCTTCATCATATCCTTCAATTTCTCAAAGCAGTTCTCAAAGCGATTCTCAATGGATAAGAGCCTTCCTTCCACACCCAAATATTTTTCCTCCATGCCGGCCCTGAGTTGTTCCATCTTGCCTTCCAACGCATTCATCTTCTTTGCTTCCATTCACGTATCTAGGTTTCAAACTGTGAAAAATAACAAAAAATCAACGAATCTGGTCTTCAAACAACGAAAATCAGCAAGACGAGAAGAAACATGCAGCAGAAATCAGCGATGAAGACTTAAATTTCAGCCCAGAACATCGCTCTAATACCAATTTGATATGCCTTGGAAGTTAAAAAAAAGCGAAAGAAATAGTAGAAACTGCAGAAATACTTGAAACAATGGCTGATTTGTATTATCACTTCAATACGGGAATAAGATACAAGTGATCTATAATTAGAGAGATAGATCAGGTCTCCCAAACAACCTAGATGCAACTAGGAAACCCTCAAAGAAAAGAACTATAGTAAAATATAAAACTCCGCAATAAGATACCTTAAACCATAGACAAACTCCCCCTTAAATAGCCCTAGAACACCATAACATAAATAGAACATTCCTAATCAGCATAAACATATTTTAGAAAACCATCCTAAATAATTATGATCTTCCTAAATAATATAAACATGATTTAGGAAACCTTCCTAATTAAAACCTCCCTAATTAAATTCTTCATAACACACAATAATCATATTTTTAAACCTTCCTAATTCCCTCCCAATCAAATCAGTCTCTTTCCCTAAACAAACATTCTTAATTTCCTCCCAATCAAATCAGCCATCTTTTCCTAATTAAATATTCTTAATTCCCTCCCAATCTTGGCCTTTTATGGTAAATAATTACTTCTCTTTGATCTTCTTGCCCGCTGCCCACCTAGTGGGGCCCACCGGCTTAGCCGGTCTATCACAACCATCATGATAGAATAAAGGATTTGATCGCTTGTATGCACCTCTTGTGCCTCGAAGTTTGATTTCCTCAACTCTGGATGAGCCTTGATACAATCAGAGTAGTTGTGCCAAAAAAACTTTGCAAAAAGAATAATAGAAACAAATACCATCGAATTGTACCTTTTGGCAATAGCCACATGATGATGAAGCAGTCGACACCTCCATTTAAGAGGAATATTAACATTCAATTCAACCAGAATTATGGCCATAAACAACCTAGAGAGGTGAGTCATAAAAGCATACACTTGTGAATGTCTAACAAAAAAAGGAATATCGCGTGGATTGGTTGAAAAAATTTAAATGAAGTTGAGAAAAAAACAGCTCAAACATGAGTGATAAGTGATTCTTGTGAAAAGTCAAAGTGGAAAGACTAATTTAACATATGCAACCGATAACCATTGTTATAGTAGGAATTCTAAGAGAAGAATTTAGTGTAATATGCTTCTAAAGATAGTCTTCTAATGATATGACGAGGCTCAATGAGCCCAACGTAAAAGTCCCCAAGCAAGTATAAGTATGATATAAATTTACAAATAATCTGTAGATTGAAACAAACAAAAAAATTGACGGCAATAGAAGAAGAGAGTGGACTTGCAAGCTTTAAATCTCATATTTTGTAAAAATGATTGCAGAATTACCTAACAAAGTAGACGGTTTCTCGTGTTGAGATGGTACTAAATCTTGTTAAGAAAAAAGAAAAAAGATGCATAAAGAGCGATGACTTATTGAAGACTTCAACCACCCAACAACTTTCGCAATGTATCGATGACTGCAAAAAATGAAAAATGCAATACCAAATGATATTATTGACCTTCATATAGGCTCCAAAATTGAATCCAAGCACGTGCGATGAAAACGATGACTAATGTAATGCCTCACACAAAAAAAAAGTTCAAATCACCTTGACCATGATCTAAATAACCCAAACATCACTGATTCACAAATTAAACAGTGCTGATGCGCTCAAAGCACCAAAATTATCCAAGAAGCATCTTCCGCATTAGACTCGATATGAATGAATGAGATAGAAAATGACGATCTACGAGCATTATGTTTGTGAAGTCACTCAAACGTCATTTGTTTACCTGATGCACCCGAAACGTTGAAATTATCAAAGATAGACCCCTGCGCTCTACTTAAGCAAACATGATAAAAAAACAATGATCTACAGGCGTGACATCGCGTGAGGTTGCCTGAACATCATCCTGTTACGAAATGGACTTCACTAATGCGTATAGAACATTAAAATTATTTGGAAATAACAATAATATTGCTTAGACACCAATATTGCCTCAATCATCGTGCAAGTGAAAATGCAAATTTTGTCCATACATGAGGCGATGACATGTAAATCGAGCTGCACAATAGCAACAACAACAACATCAAGCCTTTATCCCATTACATGGGGTCAGCTACATGAATCTTTTTTTCTCTATTGTGTCATGTTAAGAGTCAAATTCCCATTTAAATTTAATAGAAAAAAAATGTCATTTCTAATATTTTATAACCAAGTCTTTTTAGGTATTATACCTTTAAATATTTGTCCTGTCGACACAACAATATAAGAATAAATAAATAAATATATGATATATGATATATGATATATGATATATATATATATATATATATATATATATATATATATATATATATATATATATATATATATATATATATATATATATATATATATATATATGTGTGTGTGTGTGTGTGTGTCCTCCCAAAATCTCCCTCAAACAATGCTCTCTTTCTCAATTTCTCCCCCATTTGCACCTAGCACCTCTCCATCTTCTCACATGACCCCAACTCCCCCCCTAACCAACCTCTCCTGCTCCTGCCTTCTCAATCTACAAGCCGTACAAACCCACCTACCTCTTCTCCTCCCAATCACCAAGCTAATTACCAACCTTCTTGCCACGTGCAACCTCACCACATTGCCATTGTCCAGTGCCCGTAGCCCATCCTCTCTCTGTCACGCACATCAGGCACTTGACCTTATCATTCCTTACTGTCGACGCACACCCACTGCTAGCCTAACTCCCCAACTAAATCCCTCCATCCTCCCTTTATTTATTCGCACAATTCTAGCAGCACAATCAGCCAGATCTCCCAACTCCCAATGCCACTCCTTACCCGCACGCTCCTAGGCCATTTGAGGCCAACTAAGATCTAGTTAAAGATTGACCAACCATGCCCTAAGTTGTTTACACCTGCCAAAATTCGTACTAAAAGGTGAAATAATAGGTACACGAAGACCTATTTATATCTTTCATGGCATGATGGACAGGCCTAACACCCCTATGAGATCCCCCCCCTCCCCAACCACCACACACACACAAACACATGGGGAAAGACACTGAGAGGCTTGCTAAAATTCAAATTGAGCGGATGAATAGAGAACATGACTTAAAATGGTGCATTTGAAAAAAATATAATTAAAGGCAATAATTTATAAAATGAAGTGAAGTGCATTAATGAAGACAAAAAAGTACTTTTATTAGAAGAGGATATTCAACAAAGGTGAATGAGATATTTTGAAAAGTTTTTCAATGAAGATTCTGATAGTATGATTGACTTTAGTGACTTTAGTATCCTAAATAAAAATAGAAATTTATGTTTTAAAAGGCATATTAGTAAAACTGAAGTTAGATAGACTTTAAAGAAAATGAAGTATGAAAAAGCTATTGGACCTGATGATACTTAAATAGAGGTTTGAAAATGCTTAGGAAATAAAGGAATTTCTTGGCTTACGAAACTTTTCAATATTATTTTGAAATCTAAAACGACGCAAGATGAGCGGAGGAGTGTGTTGATTACTATTTTTAAGAATAAAGATGATGCAGAAGAGTGTGCGAATTATATAGAAATTAAATTAATGTGTCATACTTTAAAACTATGGGAGGAAAAATTTGAGCATATGTTACAATGTGAAACTAATGTTTCTCAAAATCAATTTGGATTCATGTCGGGTAGGCCTACTATGGAATCTATACATTTATTGAGAGGTTTGATGGAGAAGTAGAATAAAGAGGATCTACATATGATATTTATTGATTTAGAGAAAGCTTATGATAAAATTCCAAGAGAAATGCTATGGGGAGTTTTAGAAAAGAATGAGTTAATAATGCTTATACTCAAGTCATTATGGATATATATGCAGGAGCAGTTACTTGTGTTCAAACACAAGATGGTTTGACCAAGTATTTTCCTATTTTAATTGGATTACATCAAGGATAAGCTATACGCCCATATCTTTTTGCTTTAGCCATGGATGTTCTTACTAGACATTTACATCAGGATGTACCTTGGTGTATGCTTTTGCTGATGATATTCTTCTTGTTGATAAGATTAGAGAGGGAGTTGACAGTAAACTTGAATTATTGAGGTAAACCTTTGAGTCTAAAAGTTTTCGTTTGAGTAAATCTAAAATCGAAATGCATGAAGTGTAATTTAGTAGTAATATATAAAGTGGGGAGGTTGTAACTTTGGGTGATCAAATCATTACTAAGAGTACACGTTTTAGATATCTTGGGTCTATTGTCTAGAGTGATGGTGAAATACATGGGGATATTATTAGTATAATTCAATTTGGATGGTTTAAGTGGAGGAATGCATCAGGCTTGTTGTGTGATAGAAAAGTACCGCTCAAACTTAAGTAAAATTTCTATAAGATGGTGGTGAGACCTGCAATGTTTTATGACGCAGAATTTTGGCCATTAAAAGAGAGGCACACAATTAAGTTAAGTGTTGCAGAGATGAGGAAGCTTAGGTGGATGAGTGGCTTTACTCTAAGAGATAGAATGTGAAACAAGCATATATGTGAAAAGGTTGGAGTAGCCATAGTGGCAGATAAGATTAGAGGGAGTCGCCTTAGATGGTTTGGTCACATAAAATATCGGTCTTCTGATGACCGGTTAGGAGAGTATATGTATTAAATTTGGCCTATGTTAAGAGACGTAGAGGTAGACCTAAAAAGACTTGGTTAGAAAATATTAAAAATGACATTTTTATTAGATTTAAATGAGAATTTGACTCTTAATAGGACATAATGTAAAAAAAGGATTCATGTAGCCGACATCACGTAGTGGGATAAAGGCTTGATGTTGTTGTTGTTGTTGAAAAATAAAATAAAAAGAAATAAAAATTAGAACCTGAAATTAAACTTATAGAAACTTGTAACGAACATGAAATGCTCGGTTACAAACACAAAGCTTTCCTATCATTACTAGGAACACTGTAAACACCAAAAACTCACTTGGCGAACCGAATTGAAATTAAAAAGGACTGAATGCACTCCAAATATATAAAAAGGAAAAAATATCATGTGGGTCCAACTCGCATTAATATTACTCACATATAGATAAATCCTATCCCTTAAAAGATAAGGGAATTTGAAAATGATTTTTATTCGCCTTCAAAGCCACTTGATCTGTAATATATGCGTGCAAACAGACAAAAGACATCTTTTAAAATTTTTAAATGAAGCATTGCACGCATTTTAATGATAAACATGTGCATAAAACAATCAAATAAGACTTTTAAAAATCTAGCACCCATCAATATGCAACTTTGAGATTTATGTGCCACAATTTTGAGAAGTGTGCAGTGCATTGAAAGGTGTGCCATAGCACTAAAAAAGTGTGCAATTGCACAAAAAAGGCTCTATTATTTAAAAAAAAAGAAAAGTCAATAGATAATAAAAAGTGTATGGATACGCTATACAAATGTATGAAAAAAGTGTGCAATCATTTCGAGAAGTGTGATGCTATTTTGACAAGTGCGCACTTTCCTTGAAAAGCATGCAAGTGTCTCAAAACATGTTTTTATTTTAAAAATAAAAAATTCAATAAATAATATACATTGATAATGTGTGAATGTGCAAAATAAATTAAGGTTTAAAAAGGCGAAATCGAGAATTGAGGTGAGTGTAAGCCTTGAAATAGAAAAATAAAAACTCATGAACTTTCAAATAATTAATAAACATTACAAATAAAATAAAACATCAAGATATTTATTTGATTCATTATCATAAAGTTATAAGTTACAAATCTCATTATTAAAAGTTATTATAAAATGAAAGTTTGAAACTAGATTTAAAATAACACTCATTTAAAACTTAAATACATCATAAGGATCAGGATCCACGACGGTCTTAACTTTACTTTCATATTCTTCATAATAACCTTTGATGTAATAATTATATCATCCTCGAATTCTATCTCATTATCATCTTCAAAATCTTCTTCCATTATAATATTTTTCTAAACTCCTTATATCAGTTAACATTGGATTCAATATAATATAAAATAAAGCAACAAATTAATAACACAATAAAGTAATCTATATTATTTAAATCACCATTTGATTTTTTTTAAACTCGAACCCCACTTTGCTAATTTTTTAAAAATGACTGAAATAGAAATTATTATCAATTTGGTAGTCATTTTAATATTAGCATTGATGATGTAAGCAAAAAAATTAGGAGGCCCCTAATTTTTTTGCTAGAAAAAATATATGCTCATTAGGAAAGAAAAATACCCAAAAGAGACAAGATATATCTAAACAAAATATAACTTTGATAAAGATGACTCTTACAAACTTTGACACTTACAAAAACAAACAAAAGACACACCTAAAGGAGCCCTTCTTTGCTTTGAGATGAAAGATACAGGTGAGGTGGAACTTGCGTAGAGAAGAAAAGGATAAGAAGTCCGAGAAGAAAGAGGAGAAGCTCGCAAGCTTTCCTAGAAAGAGAGAAGAAGAAGAATGGAACAAGCTCGCAAGCTTTTCCAAACAAACCCTCAGGTTTTTCCTTTCCAAAAATTACATTTTTCAACTCTTATTCCTCTCCAAAACATCTCATATTTATAGACCAAAGATAGAAGCCAAACAGCCATACACCTACAACCAAAGCCAATCAGCATTGGGGAAATGAAAGGCCAACAGCCACATTAAGAAGCAAAGAAAAACAGCACAGGAACCCACAACACAAGCCACGGATCACCCAGCCAGGGGAGCAACCCGAGAAGCAGCACAGGGAAAACAGCAAGGCAACCACGGGAACCCAGCCAGCAGCCACGAGAAGCCCACCCAGGAGAGGAACCGAGGAGGCAAACACAGGAAACAAGAGCAGGAAACCATGGGAAACCAGCCAGCATAGGAACCCGAAAAGCCCACACAGAAAAATGGAAAAGCAGCCACATTAACTCCCCAAGAAGAAACCAATGAGGCACACAAGTTCCACTCCCCTAAACCTTTTGGAATTAAATACATACCTTTATGTATTAATGAGTCTCCATCAATAATGAGTTACAACCCCAAGTAGGACAACTTAAGTAAGCTCAAACCCAAACAGCCCAAGCCAAATCGAGAGCAGCAACAACCCAAACAACAAGAAATTTTTGTGATGTGGAGACCCCCCCCTTGCCTACATCAATTGATATCTTCATTCTCCTCATCATCAAGGCGTTCCTCCATCTTCAACTTTAAATCTTTCATTATTTTTTGCTATTATTGATTCATCATCAGATAACATATCATCAACAACCAAATGATTTATTTCATCATTACCAAGTTTTCTCTATGGTTTGAGATGCTTATCTTTCAATTTTTGTATTAAATATAACACAATCATTCAACCTTGTTCATTCATCCTATAGTTAATTAATTCATTCTCTTTGTATAATAAAATAAAAATATATATTATTAATAATAACATATAATAAAAAATTATAAAATTTAACTAGAATGAGTCGTTGCCTCAAAACGCCTCAAGGCTTATGTCTTATATTGTGCCTCGAATCTAAGAGCGCCTCTAATGCAACTTAAGGCTCTGATACCAAATTGATGCAACATAATACTCTGATACCAAAATGATGCAACCTAAAAACAACCTTGGTTTTAGGATTGCAAATTACAAACTTCCTTTCAATATAACAAAAATAAACACCGATAGAACATGACAACACACCACTTCAAACTTACTTTAAACAGGACATAACACCTTACAACTAATAATAAAACAAACATCAATTACAACTTCCAATAAAATAGGACACAATAATACTTCAACTTTTAATAAAACAGGACACAACACCACCAACAACTTCCAATAGTTTCAAGAAGAAGGATAAAGGGTAAATGAAAATCATGGAGAGAAGAAGAAGATAGAAGTCCAAGATGAATTAGTAGAGGGAAGATAGAAGAGGATAGCTCGCAACCTAAGAAAAAACCCTTAGGTTTCACATTCTAAAAATGCATCACAAATCTCTCTCTTTTTCACAAGGAAATCAGCCACATTATATTGGAGAGGAAGGGGGAAAAGGCATTAAATGCTCTCCTAAATGAGCCACCCAAGCAGCCAATATAATGAAAAGTCAAAACACCTTTATAGGAATCAACAAGGAGCTAAAATGAGTAGCCAGCAGCTGGAGAAACCAAAGGGCAATAGGGAAACCGAGAGCCAGCTAGGAAATGGAGAACTAACAATAGGGAAACCGAGAGCGGCAGGGAAAAACGAACAGCCAGCTGAAGAAACCGAAGGGCCAACAGGAGAAAATGAAAAACAAATATAAGTGAAAAATAAAAAATATATAGAATAACTAGCCTTGACTGCATCAATTCTTCCCTAGTGGAAGAATAACATCTTCTTATGAGAATGCCTTAGTAACACGCTGGAAGATATCAGGACGACGACGTTGCAAGTTGCAACTCCACAGCCTCAATCCAAGAACAATCAGACAAAGGACGTCCACTCCATCTAACCAAGAATTGTATGTGCACTCCACGTCTTGTCTGGGCAGTACAGATATCCACGACATTTTCAACAAGATCATCACATGTCTGAATTGGAACAGTAAGAGGCATAGTCTCTATATCTATATAATCAGTTGGTTCTCCTTCATTTGTAATAAGATCAGCAATTTTATGCAAAACAATCTTTCGAAATCTTTACAGAATCTTCATCTTTTTTTTAATAAAAATACTCCCTCTCAGCATCCTTCAGTAGAATATCGTATTTCCTTCTTATCTTCTTTTTTTCTTACTCACACTCTGACCAAAGTAGCAGTTTCTTATTTTTATACTTCTCACTACATAAATATTGTTGTCTTTGCACTCTGAATATTTCATTATGTATTGGATCAATAGAAATTGATTTAAAGTGGAACCCATTCAGTTGATGGAAAGTTATGGATTAATTGGTTTGGTTCATTTGGTTGAATGACAGTACTTCCATGATGTTCTGAATGCACTATTTTTGATGACAGATCTTCCTCTTGATTGGAACTTTGGCTTGTTGATTGTTTTGACTTTCCTTTTTTTAAGAGAAAGGAAGACTTGACGTACAACCTAAAGCTCTAATACTTAAATGATACAACCTAAGGCTTTGATGCCAAATTGATGCAACCTAAGGCTCTATAATGCAACCTAAAAATAACTTTTGTTTTAGGACTGCAAATTGCAAACTTTCTTTCAATATAACAAAAATAAACACTGATAGAATAGAACAACACACCACTTCAAACTCACATTAAACAGGACATAACAGCACCTTACAACTTACAATAAAACAAGATACAACACCACTTACAACTTCTAATAAAACAGGACACAACAATACTTTAACTTTCAATAAAACATGACACAACAATATTTCAACTTTCAATAAAACATGACACAATACCCCTTACAACTTCCAATAATTTCAAGAAGAAGGATACATGTGGAATGAAAACCGTGGAGAGAAGAAGAAGATAGAAGTAAAAGATGAATTAGTAGAGGGGAGGTAGAAGAGGATAGCTCGCAAGATATAAAAAGACCTCAGATTTAACATTCAAAAAATTCATCACAAATCTCTATCTTTTTTCACAAGGAAATCAACCTCATTATATTAGAGAGGAAGGGGGAAAAGACATTAAATGCTCTCCTAAATGAGCCAACCAAGAAGCCAATAGAACTCAATCAAACAACCAACATAATAAAAAGTCAAAACACCATTATAGGAATTAGCAAGGAGCCTAAAACGAGTAGCCAACAGCTGGAGAAACTGAAGGGCAACAGGGAAACTGAGAGCTAGCTAGGAAACCGAGAACCAACAACAGGGAAACTAAGGGCAGCATGGAAACCGAGGGGCCACCAAGGAAAAACGAACAGCTAGCTGAAGAAACTTAAGGGCCAATAGGAGAAAACGAAAAGCCACAAGAGAAAGAGAGCTAGAAACATAAATGGAAATAAAAAAATATAGAATAGCTAGCCTTGACTGCATCAGCCTCGATATGCATGCCTTGAACGATTTTTTAAACCACGATATAAATATATCAAAAAAGTATGCAAGTGCATTACGTGAATGCATGAAAAGGCACACAAATATATTGAACGCATACGAATGTATTGTGCAAGTGCATCGAAAAATATGTAAGTGCATCAGGCGAGCCCATCAAAAAGTATGCACACCATTTTAAAAAAAAGAAAGATTTCCACGCATGTGCTCCGACAAAGGTGTTAAATGCGCAAACATAAAATCCAAGAATAATATGTGAGGTTAAAATAGATGTAAACTAAATTCATTTTTTTAAATTGAACTAATTTCCCCGCATATGCTTTGAAAAATATGCTAAACACGCAAATACCAAATCTAAAAATACTGCGTGGGATTAAAAGCAAGCTAAACTAAAGTCCCTTTTCAAATTAAAATTCCTTGCATGTGCTCAGACAAATAAACAAAATGGGTGAATATATAAGTCTGAGAATACTACGCAGGATTAAAAGCGAGCTAACAAAATCCTCTAATCAAATTGACTTACGTGCAATGTGCTCCAACCAACAAATCAAACTCCAAAATTTTAGGTCTGAGAATATTGCATGAATTAAAATAACAACTCAGATCAAACCCGATCCTCGTCCAACACATGAGCAAGTTTAAATAGCAAAATGAAAATGGTCGAACCCTCCCCAATGACATTGCAATGTGCTCCAACCAATACATCAAACTCCTGAATTTGAGGTTTGTGAAAGCTGCGTAGGTTGAAATAATGAACTCAAATCAAACCTAATCCTTGTCCAACACATGAGCATGTTTAGATAGCAAAATGAAAATGGTCAAACCCTCCCAAATGATCGTCATATTGAAAAAAAAATCTCAATTGAAGGGGTCAATTAAAAAAAAGTTCTCATAGTGCAAATACAAATATTTTAAATGATGTTAATGTTACCCTAATGAAAGTCGTGTTGAAAGTAAATATCAACTACGGGGCTCTATTTTTAAAATCAAATCCCCACATTGCAAACATAAATATTTAAAATAATTTCAATATCACCCCGATGATAGCCATGTTGAAAAAAAAAATCTCAACTAAATGGGGTCTTATATCTCGAAATGCCCACTAAATTACAAAGTTAATTACTCATGATTTAAATTCTAATAAAATTAAGAATTTAATATTTATAAAAATTAAAAATATTTCAAGTGAAATCTATCTACTTTAACTTAAAATAAAATCAATCCACCCCACGCAACCGTATGTTGAGCGTGATAAATTTAAGATTAATCTAAACTCATAAAGAGTAAATATCTTGTCAAGCGTATTGCTGAAATTTATTCTCAAACAACCTCGAGCTAGTTGGAATGTGGCGTGTCCTCTAACTGGTGATTTTACCATCAAATGATATCACATGTACATGATTATGATTGAGACCTTCTGATCAAGTAGTTTGCGGTCGAAAGGCACCATTAAGTTACGATCATGACCAGAGCACGTATGTTCACAATGGCTAAAAATCTTTTAGTAATGAATCATAGGATATACTTAATAGGGCACAAAAACCTTTGTTAGCTAGGGTCAACTCAAATTTATCCCTTTAGACAAATACCCACCCCTGAGCTACAACGTACCTTTGGACAAATAACCCATTGATGCCGAAAAGATCCTTCGATCAGGTTGGATCGATTATGTCCTCTGACTAAGTGGACTAAGCACCATGATAATCCAAGATTATAGACCTATGAGATTTTCATTGGGTTCTTCATCATCCCCCCCCCCCCCCCTCGCTTTAAGTACAAGATGGTCAATTTCAAATCATAAACATCAAATCTGATACTACTAAATACTAAGTATTTAATGTCCATCTAATGACTAGCCTAAATAACAAATGTTCTCCCACCACCAAGAATGATAATTAAACATAAGGGTTTGCATCTATGAGAAATAAGAACTCAGATATTAAAGTTCTCATAAAATGAGATTAAAATATCTAAGCAATGTCTTATCTTAAATTTGATATACTTTTTAAAAATTTGACTTGGAACAACCTCCTAACGTCGAGAGGTCGGGCGTGAATTTTCAGAGCCCAAGATATGTAAACAGGGCCACTAGAACAAGTATAGAAGCGACCGAATGGGGGATTCAGTCAAAATTTTAGTGGCAACTAATGCCAATTAAAAATAGCAAATTAGTAAATAATTAAGAAGTGTGTACTAAAAAAAGATATCAAAAGAGCAATTGACTAATCTTAATTTTTTTTCGAAACCTCTTAACAACATTACAAAAGAGCAGATATCACGCATGTTCATACTAAAAATAATAATACCTGCAAAAAAACTAAAGAGCTTACCTGTAAAATTCCCAGAAACAAACGCGCGTGATGCATCTCTGAAGCCAAAGCAAACACAACAAAAATTCAACATTGAGCTAAAAGATACAAAAATGTAATTACGAATGCTAAGAGGAAGCATTATCATGGTCTTAGCTCAAACTACATAAAAGCGTTACATTAAATGATTTAGTTGTTTTCAACTAAAACAAATACCTTGGAAAATTTCAATTACCAAAAGATAGAGAAATAAAAAAAATGAATATACAATTATAATAACGTTAAGATCATCAGAGAGTTTATCATGCTTCACAATGTGGATCCATGCAGATAACTCAAGCATTTTGAACATGCGGTTGCCTTTTTCCCCCATAATGTTGACAATTTCATATAGCAATTCGTGAGAAACTACAAGCATATTTTAATAATAAGAACAAGAGCAATGTTCTCTTTCCAAATGTTCATCCTACTTCAAGAGTTGCAATCAAATAGTAACTTGCAAACCCAAGAAAGGATAAATAATATAGACATCCTTAATAGTCATAACCATAAAGTAAAATCAATCTCAGCGTATTCATTCTACGTTGATTGTTACATAAGAAACCAACCTTCCTGCAAAGTGATGGTAGCCACCTCCTGGCCCGTAATGTGACTTCCCTTTTGTCACATCAAACACAGAACTGCATTCCTAAGCAGATCCATCATTCTCAGAAATGAAAAAAAAAAAAAAGTTCGAGAAAGAAGAAGAGACCACAATTACCCAAGAATTCCTAATAATATCGGCAGTTTCTCATCAGTTCCATTGAAAGGAGCTAGTTCTTCCACCATCCACAACCTCTGATCACCACAAAAGAAAATTAATTCGAGAAAATAAAAGTGTTTTGCCAAATTTCTAGTTCTTCAGAATCAAAGAACTAAACTTTTACCACAATCAATTCTATTATATACCGAAGCTTATGCAGCAAATCGAGAACCCCAGCGAGGGTTGGGGATTACCGGCTTGTCAGGCCTCAGGATAGAGGAGAAACGGAAAAGAAGAGCAGCAGCCATGGCAGCAACAAAGGCTAAGCCGATGAACGAAGAAAATAGCCTTCTTTGCAACTCCATTCTTCGGTGCATCTCCTCCTTCCCCCTATCACTCGCGAGTTGAGATTGTTCATAGGAAGCCTTTTAAGATTCTTCGCGTCTTTGCTTCTCTCTTTGTTTTTTCTCCGCTTTAAAGGGCAATTGCATATTTGCATAAATGACCTTAATCTCTATCTAATTGCTTATGTTACTGATTTTCCATCTAATTGACTTATGTTACTGATTTGAAAAAGTGATAAGATCAGGGGAGCTGAGTCGAGCTCAATGAGCTAATGAGATAAATTTTAGCTAGTTCTGACTCAACTCGTTAGCTGGTGAGCTGGCTCGTTTATAAATATTAATATAAAATATACATAAAATATATAATTCAAATTTGTAAATACAAAGTGTAAGAAAATTTAAAAATCATATTCTAATTTCTTATATTAAGTAATTCTTTATTATTTTTTTATAATTTCTTTCTTTTACCATTTTATTAATTTTTTAAATCATAATTATTTTCTCTCTTTCACAATAAACGAGTTGGCTCGAACTTGGAGAATAAAGCTTGAGCACAAGCTTGAACTTGATTAATTAATCAAGCTCAAGTTAGGAGTGACATGAGCTCAGCTCGACTCGTTTACACCTCTAGGCTAGACGATCAATACGAAAGTCATTCAAACGAACAAAAGTCCTACTTTTGAAAGTAGCTTAAAATGTTTTAAACTAAAAAATCTTGTACTAAAAAGTTGTTTTAAAAAGTAGTAAGGAAGCTGACCCAAACAAGCCTAAGGCTTCGCTAGGGATAGCTTCCTTGTTGCTTTCTAAAACAACTTTTAATATAAATTTTTTTTTAACATGAAATTTTTGTACTAGAAAGCTGCTTTTGAAAGCAACAAAAAAGCCGTCCCAAACGAAACTTAAGTCTTCGTTCGGGACAATTTTTTTACTGCTTTCTAGCGTAGCTTTTAGCAAAAAATTTCTTGAAACAATAAAAAAATAATGACAAAAACTACCTCAAATAAAACCTAAATTAAATTCATTTTATTTATTTGCCGTGATAAAAATGGGAGAAAATAGAGTACCCTTTGCATTTGAGAAATAGATGATTAGTTAGCATAGATAAAATAGACCCTAATATATTATTTAATTTAAAAAATGAATTCCTTTAGGGAGTGATGCTTTACGCAACTATGAGAGTAGATTAGGTGAGAGATTTCAACACCAGCAAGTTGGTGACTTATGTTTTTTTCTATTGTTTTTGTGATTTTTGACTATTTATTTGATGTTTCTCTCTGCATGAACATTCTCAAAGTTCAAGAAAAAAAGCGATTAATATGTTGAACTTATGATATTATATGAGGAGCAAGCCCTTGTATCATTCAAATAGATAAATTATCTTTGGTAATATCTAGAAATTTAAATGAGTAACATTCTCAAGCTTCTCTTTTCCTTGAGCTCTTCACCATATAAATTCTTGAAAAATTTATTATTTTATCAAGGAAAATTATCAGGATGAAATAAGTTTACATTAAGCAACATTTCAATAGGATTGTTGTTGACCTCCACACATACAACGAAAGTGATGATCAATGAGGGCGATCATCAACAAGTGTGATGCTTCACTTAAGTGATCAAATGGCTTGCGATTGCTGAACGGATTACATCGATACAATCAGAGTATCGAATTTACCTAAGGGAGGACCCATCACAGTCAAATTGAGTGAAAACGGTCAAAAATGGCAGTCTACAAACATAAAGATGTGGGACATTGCCCGAACGACATCCATTTGTGGGATCTCGCCGTTGCGTCCTGAAGTCGAAAATAGCTAAGAATGATTGTAATATTGCTTGGGTTCTTTACACGAGCGTAAATACGATTTGGCGTGGATTTCAAGACGACAACGATACAAATTTTGAGATGAAGACTTGCAAATCAAGGCGCACGAGAAATGAGGGAGCCTGTGAGGATCAATGCATTATTATTATTATTATTATTATTATATGTATAAAAAATTAATCAAATTCTAATCTCCATCCTATCCAGAAAATCCTGCTCAAATCCTTGCAGTTTGGCATCGCTTCTAAAATGATTGCACTTAGTATTCCCCGCATACACAACCCACTTCTCTTCATTCATTGAAACCGATTGCGCAAGAGAAAGAAGAGAGAAAGAGAGCAAACAAAAAGAATTTTGCACATTTTCGTCACCGTCATCGCCTCGATATTGTCGCTGTCGTCCCTCGCACAATGTATAATGTTCTCGAAACATAAAAACCCCAAAATTCTTTTTTTCGGCCTTACGACGCAATAAGAGGACCACCTATGCACGCTTTTCTTAGCACCGTGGGAGGGAGCTCGATGCAACGCTTGTGGGGAAGGCGTGTGAACCTTGTACAGATTTTTCTTAGCATGGTGGGGTAAAACTTAAGTACTCGTATGCGCTTTCAAGCTGACGGGAAAAATTTGCAATTTTTTTGCGCAGGCACTCTTGCAACCCATGCACGCTTTTCTTGGCATGGTGGGATAGAAGACCACGATCACGGTATTGCCGACATCGACCATGCACTTTTTTCCTGACATGGTGAGTAGGCTTAGGCTCCCAAAAATTTTTCTAAATGGGGGAGACGTCGAGAGGCTGCCAAAATTCAGACTGACTACGAACCGGACTTAAGCAAATTATAGCGAACCGAACTTGCAATCACAATCTCAGGAAACCAAACCTTGAAATAAGCTGAAGTTTGCAAAATAATAAAGATTAAATACAAACATGCAAGCAAGGATAAGTGGTAAGCAATGAAATTGAAGGGGATACAACTACCTAGTTGCAAGCAATAATGCGCAACACTTAATGGATGCCATAACATACACATGAACAACATGAAATTTGTAATGTTCATATCAGTCAGCCCACAAATCTGTGCAAAGAACTTCAAGGCACCAACGAAGGGAGCTCTTGATGAATATGTTAACTCATTGGAAAACTCTTGATGAATGCGCTAACTCACTAAAATAATAGTATATTTGGAATGAATACAACAAATCTATAGTTAACCTCAGTTAACTTGCAAATGAACACACTCAACCACCGACGAATAATAATTGTGGACATGATGCAAGTGTAATGATTTTCCTACAAGCATATCTAAGGAGATTGCAATGAATGCAAGCACCTAAAGCTTGCACTGACAATAGAAGGCTTGTAATACTGACGACGGTCGGCCTGCAGGTACGAGCAAGGAACTTGTAATGTAACAGTTCGCCTACAAACAAGAACCAAGAACTTGCAATGAATACGAGCAACTATGAGCCATAGTGAAAGACTCATCATGCATGCAATAGTATGCCTACGAACTAAGGTGGTAGGCTCGTGATAGAGAACATGAATTTGAAATACACACAATTATCCACATATGGGTGATAGCAAGCAACATGCAATGAATGCAACGACATCCTTACAGTCAATAAATAATTCAGTGTCAAGCAAATACATTAATCCCCTGCAAGAAAAGGAGGTTGATATGCAATGAATATAATGATTTGCTAACCAAGATGCTTTTGAGGAGTTTGAAACAAACACAATCCACATAACAATCAATGAAATGAGTGCCCTATAAACATAGAAGTGCACATAACATACTATCTACGAACAAGGTTAAGAAATTCACGATGAATGCAAGCACCTACAAGCAACACTAGAAGATTTGTGACGCACACGATAGCCTGCCTGTAGGAAGCAACAAGTGATCTGTAGCAACACTTGCAAGCAACAACAGACGACTATTCCTGTATATAATAGCATGCATACAAGTTAAAAATGCAAACTTATGGTGAACATGGCTTATCCACAAGTAGAGAGCGTAAACTTGATATGCACATGAAGTCTTACTTACAGGCAATGTTGGAAGATTCACGTTGAATGTAATTCACCTACATACAATAACCAATAGCTTTTGAATGACTACTACCTGCCCATATGCAATATTAATAGAGTTCGGTACGGCATGACAGTTTGCTTGCAAGAAGCAACGAGCGACCCGTAGCACAACCCTACAGTTCACAAGCAGAAGCAAGGAATTTGTAATGCCAAGTTATCATACAAAACAAACCAGCTTGCATGCAAATGACAATGGGAGATTTGTGGAGAACAATACAACTTACTTTCAAGCAAGGGCACATACTTATATTATCTATTAAATAGATATCCCTTATGAGCTAGCTTGAATGATATGATAACTTAGAGGAGGCAAAGTAAACTAGACAATATTTCTTTTATACAAAAATGCCTTTACGCTGTCGGATCCGTAACATTCATACAAAAGGACAGTAGGCATTTATAGACCCTTAAATGGAATTGTGGGCATTTTTCAACAATGACCATTCGTGCAATTGACCATATTTAAATATTCCAAGAATACCCCCTCATGCATTAATATGCACGCTAATGCATTTAGAATATGCATATGCACTTTGCAGATATTTTGAGAAGCATACAAGTGTACAACAAAATATATCATAAATGCATGCAATTTGTTATGAGTGGATATGTTATGGGCATTCTCACCTAACATATAAATGCGCTAAGTGCGTGTACATTGCTGCATGCAAAACATATTATGTAAGCATATCATTTAATATGCAAAATATGTCACATCGTGACAGCAAGTTACAATAACATGCAATCATATTGTGCATATACACATCACAATATGTAAATGAATTATCCAGGCACACCATCCACATGCAAGATGCATTAGGCAAGCATACCATCCAACATACAAAATGTGTCATGTAAGCACACTATATAACATGTAAAATATATTGTGTCATAGTAGCGTATTATGCCAACATGCAAATACATCATATGCTATGTTAACGCCACTCATGCAAGCACGTTAAGTAATGCGCAAACGCATATGTCAACATACATGTATAATTGCAAACATACAAATACATATGCGGGTATGTTAATATGCAAATGAATACATGAGTGTGTATGTGAGCATGCAGATATGTCGTACACACCTCCTGCATTGCATAAAAATAGCTACCATACAAATACATCATGTAAAATGCATTCAAAAGCATATACCCGCATGAGCCCCAGCGAGTGTGACATATGTACACATATGACGTCTAAAGATGTTGTGCGGGTCAAAAAAATAAACTTAAGTTCCAGTTCGATCTCTTTGAATCGACTGAAGTTGACATGACTTGAACCATCGAATAAATACACGGTCGTAGCACCAATCGGAGTATTTGATTTTATACGTTCATATTAGGCCTTCAAGGTCTATTACAACAAAAATTCATATATTAAAATAAATATCCCAGGTTCTGATATCGACATGAGAACTCCAGAAATTAAAGGATGGAGCTGATTTTCTATTTACAAGCAAACAGAGATGACAATGTCTAATTAATGAAATAACAATACCCTTAAATAATCCTGATGATGGCCATGTTGAAATTTGATCTCAACTGGAGAAGTTTTGATTGCCATCTTAAAATACTCTCAAATATCAAAATTAACATTAAGGAGTTTTAATTTCAATAAAATAAAAATCCAAAACACAAGAACAACAAAAATCTAAATTTTGAAATGAAGTTTAATCATCGAAACTTAAAACAAAATGCATCCACCCTCTACAACAGTTTGTTAATGTGGATAAAACTGAAAATCACTTCAGCTCACAAAGAACGAATGTCCAGTTGAGAATATCACTATGATTCATTCTTAAATCATCTCTTGCAATTGAGGACGTGACACGTGTCCTCTAACCAGTGGTTTCGCCGCCAAATGACATCACAGGTAAACAATTATAACTGAGGCCCTCTAACCACATGGTTTTGCCGCCAAATGGTACTACTAAATTACAATTACGACTAGAGCCTGTATGTTCTTCAATGGCTCTAAATCATTGAGTTGTGAATCAATAGAATATAATTGATAAAGCACAAAGCTCTTTATTAGCTAAGGTGGACTCAAATTTATCCCCTTAGGCAAACATTCACCCCAAGTCTACAAGATACCCTACGAAGCAACTCATGGCTGCCAACAAAGATCATCAGTCAAGTTGGGTCAACTATCTCCTCTGACTAAAGTAGACTAGGGACCATGATGCCCCGGGATGACGAAACTATGAGATCTTGATCAAGTTCATCATCATTCCCCCTACCATCCGCTTTAAGTGTGCGATGATAAATTTCAATTTTCAATATCAAATTATGTCGCCACTATACGCTGGATACCATGTATCTATTTAACAACTAGCTTTAATCGAAAGTTCTCTCTCATTATCGGAAAGGGTAATTAACTATAGTAACTTGCACCTATAGGAAATCTAAACTCAGATCATAAAGTCCTTGCAAACTGAGGGCGAAATCTTTGGGTAGTGTCATATCTAAAAAAATTCAATCTACCTTCTGAAAATTTAACTCGGAACCTAAATTTATTAAAACTTTCCTTGACACAAAAAAGAAAAGGGGTCACGGAGAGGCCAGGACATAAATTTTCAAAGCCCACAATTGTCTCCCTTGAATATTAATTTTTTTTTTTTTGTCCCCGTTGAAATTGTTTTCGATGGAATGTAAAAATTAGGGTTAGGGTGAAAAAGTTCCAAATCAAGTTTTCATCAAGTTTGTACGAGTTACCAGATGAACTCCAAAAAAACAAAAAACAAGTAGCAGGTTTGATGATCGTGCTTCGTACTTGTATGCCGATGAAAAATAAAGAAGAAAATAGAAATCCAGTCAATTAATCGGATATAATAAAACTATCTGGACGCTTATCAAATATATCCATAAACTATAGCAATTAGACCCAATCCATCTCCGACTTGGGGCATCTCCTATCGGAAAAAAATTTATTTTTTACTTTAAAATATAATAACAATCAAATCAAATAATAATTCATCTTCAATCAAACTCCATTTCTAACATTACAAAAAAATATTTTAAATATATTATTTCTAATATCTATTATTTTTTAAATCAAGATTCTAATTTAAATAAATTAATTACATAAAAAAAATTAAACATATAAAAAGTAAATAAATAACATATATTTATGATCAAAATCTTAAAATTTAATAATTTTAGGATAATTTTATAATTTAAAAATAAATTTGTGAACAATGGGACGTCGCGCACAGTTCACAACCGCTAAAATACGGTTGCGAATGCTGTTCTCCCAGAACTGCAAATGCGTATCAATTCAGTTGGAGATTGGAGATGCCCTAAAGCAAACCTACCGCTCCATAATTATAAATTAGCCCAGCCGATGGCATTGTACAGAAGATTTGGATTCCGTTATTTACATTTTTTGGATTTTTTGTTTTGCATAAACGTAAAACATGCCAGTCTGTCCAAAGAAAAATTATTATGTGTAAAAGTCGAACGTCGTCCGAATGCCTAAGCCCACGGCTCAGTACCGTGTACCAAGGCGCGGTATTGCTTGGTACCGCTGCTTGATATTGCTGATGTGGCTCATTCTGATTGGTATTCAAACATAGAGCTGTGTTCGACATCCGCACAGAATAATCTCTCCTGCCCAAAAAAGTTGTTCTGCACCTCAAATCACTGCCTCGTACCAAATTTAAAGCAAATCAAACCAAGAATCTGCACCCCTTGAGAAGCCCAACAAGTAGAAAACAACAAATATAATTTCCTACAAAATATTACAAGGTAGTTGCATTGAAGACTCTCAGAAAAGTATTCCTCTCCCATAAATTGAATGCAAACGCATTCAAGAACAAGAATTTACAGCACAGTAGATACAAAACGTAGCCAAAAAAAAAAAAAAATTGTAGAATGGACGTCATAAAAACTAGGATCGCATACATACACATGGTTCTCTATAATGCAGCTGGCTCAGTGGATGATGGAAATGACACTGGAGCTTCTGCTGTTGTTTGTGGAGTATCTATACCTGCTTTAAGAGTATGTGAAGTCTCTGTAACATCTTTAAGGGTCTGAGGAATCTCTGTGCCGGCTGGAGTCACTGAAGAATCTGTTTGTTTAGGAATCTGTGAGCCCTCTGTCAGTTCTGTCGGAGTCTCTGGTATTTCCTGAGATGGTGCCTCTGTACCATCCTTCGGAGCAGCTGAACTGCTTGGAGTGTCAGAAGTTGGCACTGAGTTGGATTGCTGTTCTCCGGGCGCTACAGTTGGAGTAGGAGTTGCTGTTGATGGTGCTTCGAGCAACAATGGCTTAGTTGGCTGAGACTGGTTCAGGCTTAGTGGAGGGGGTCCAGAGCCAGGTTTTTTAATAGTAAGGGGAGGAGCTGATAAGGATGCCATTCCTGGAGGAAGGATTTCAATGGGAGACTTCTTTGGGGCTTCTCCTAGAGTAGTCAGCTTAGGGTCTTCCAGAGAAGCCAAGAATGCAGCAGCTGCATCGGTTTTGACGGTACGTTTATGTTCAAGTTCCTTCTGCAGCATTTCATTCCATGACTGGACTAGGCTCCTCAGTGTCGGACGACCGTGGGCCTGGGCAGAGAATGGAGCGGTGAGCTAAATTTTTGGAGAATTGCTGATTAGACTAAACAAATGAAGGATCAGAAAGAGTTTTCAATCTTAATAAGCTACTGAATGCTAAAAGTATGCGATCAATTTACGTACTAAAGTTACTTAACAAAAAACAATATCACAACGAGTACAGGAACCCAAGGATTGTGAGCTAGATTACGACGTTCTACATCACAGATTCTGTGAAGACATTCTGACTGAAAACAATGGCCTTCATCACCATCGTCATTAGCCTTATCCATTATCCCAACTATAAAAAAAACACTTCTCTGAAGTTATTAACTGCCCCACTAAACTCAAAACTACCTTGTATTAGATGCAAAAATCTCAACCAAGATTAGTTTTATGGGTTCATAGTAATATATGAGGATTGATAAAAGTAAATGTTAGGGATGTTGAGGTATACTTATACTTACATGTGCATGAAGGACTGCCTCTGCAAGCATACCGGTGTCCTGCCATGCCTTCTCCATAAGTGCATTATCTCCTAAAACTGCAGCAGCAAATGCTGCTTCCCGCCCATGGCCAGCTGTAATCAGATTATTCACCAATCCCTGTAGGAAATATGGCACGGTCAGGCATAAACCTCCTATTTAATCGAGAAATCAATCTAAGACGTGTCAACAGTATGATTATTTACTCAAAAGAAGGTGAAACTCATACAATAAACAATTGATAAATATATCAATGAGAGAGAGAGAGAGAGAGAGAGAGAGAGAGAGAATCAATTGGCATTGTTTGCATGGTAAACTGCACAAAGCAACTACCTATTATATACAATCAGTAACTTCCATTAGTAGCCTAGTACAAATTAAATAATCATCCATCTAGCACTGGAGTCGTCCTGTATTTTCGTAAGGTGGAGGTTTAAGAGTAATATGCTACCATCTTGGAGTGGATTACTGGTATTATTTCACAAGGCAGGATGTGAAGTAATATACCACCAGTTTGGATATTTTGCTGGTAAAAAGCAATAGCATTTAGAGAGTTGGAGACAATGATACAAATATGTTAAAAAAAAAAAAATTGACCGAGTTCTTTGAGTTCTTACTCGTAAAATGGCAACTCTATAGATAATTACGATAAAGTCTAAACCAAGGAAAATAATAGATGATTGGCTTTTGAATGATGCAGTACATACCAATAAATAGGCCAAAGCAATCCACAAGTTCAAGTGTTCATAGGCCAATTATAAGAAGTCAAACAAACTCATGATAGATTTGAAGTAGATCTATTTTCAAGCCTTTATAGGCTCCTTTTATTTGTGGCCAATTTCTCTCTTTTTTTTTTTTTAACTTGAGTTATTTCATTAGATTTTCATTTAGGGTAAGCATTGGCTTAAATTTGAATGCATGTTTAAATTAGATAAAAGATTATATTTGCATTTATATAATTCAGGTTACTCTTTTAACTCTATTTCAATAAATAGGGATCCCTCATGTGAAACTATTATTGATTGATGGGCTATTTGACAGCTCCTAAGATTCAACTTTTCTCTTTCCATGTCCTTTAATTTTGGCATCAGACCCATAAGGCACTCTAAAATTTTTGTTTCTAGCATGTAAGCTGGACTAAGCCCTATCCTAGCAATATTGCCCTGGACTGTAGTAATTCCCGCAAGTCCTAATCTCTCTAAAACCACAAATCGCCTCCCACACTCAACAAATACAACCGTAACCAATATGTTCGACCAACCTGCTTCTAACGCAACTCTCACACAGTGAACTTAGTGCTCCACTAAAACTCTCCTGCTATTGGTATATGATCTTAAATTGAGCTATTTTCTGAATATCTAGAGGCATTGAAGATGATTTATATAACCAAAGAAAATGGATTAATTTAGCACCGATATCTCCTAATAATTACTTCAAGTAAATGTATGGATACCTTAAAACAAACTATGGAAAACTTATTTGCACAAATAAGTGCCAATGGAGTATCTTAGTAGACCAGCTACTGCACAAAATCTTCCACTTGACGCTAGAATTGACTATGGAATCCTCGATAAGTTATTTGAGGATTTAGGCCAACTTAGACAGCCTGCTTATCCTACACAAGCCAGGAGTTCTATCCTGACTTATCAACATCATGTTCATAGCAACATTTCTTATCAGAATCGTTCTCAAAAAGGACAAGACCAATATAGAACAACACCTCATGGGGCAATTGTTGTTAACCATGATCATCCCATTGATGATCATCATGACCATACCCGAATGGTTATGGTTGAAGCACCCACATGCCTTCGAATATGTTTACAAGTCTTATTTTTAACATTGAAAATATATTGACTTACCAAGTAAAATTCAAACCTTGAGAATTTCTTGTTAACTCCTCTACAAATGTTGCTTCTAAAGATCCCATCATTCAAATTCTACGTGACAATCTTCTATATTGATGGTGTTGCTTCTATGAAATGAAACGTGGTAAAAGCGTTGAGCGCAAATTTCTAGTTAGGTGGAAATGTGAGCCTCCATCAAATGTTACATAGATGACAAAGGAATTGTAGAAGCTAGTGTCTGATCTCTTGGATGACTACATAATTGCAAACTCTCCAGAGGAGACCTTTACATCCCAGAGAGTTGATGCAGTGTAACTCATCAATCAAGCCAAATCAGCCAACTGGACATAAGTTGATTAAAAGGAGTCAAATCAAGTCACAATAAGACTAAGTTGGATATATTCTAATACCATTTTAGAACGATATTCATATATAGCCATACTTCTCTTTTTTATTTATTTTATTATATTAGGTTTAGTTATGCTCGTAGGGCAATATTTGGGGTGGAATATTTAGTTTCTAAAATAAGAGACAACCAAGAGACCAACTGTATCGTGTCTTGGACGAATTTTCGTGCATGGAAAATTCAAGATGTTTCCATGTTATTCTTTCCCTACTTTCTTGTTATTTTTCATTTATTATTTAAAACCCTTTATATGAATAAAAATATGGTTTTTAATCTCCTTAACAAACTATTTACTGCAAGCAATTTGTGCACTACGTGAATAAATTATAGTTAAGGCTGGTGAACACTAGCATATCTCTCTTCCTCCCTAAACTTATTCTCCTACATCACCATTACCTTTCCAAAGTCTTAACCATTTTAACCCTAAAAAAATTTAGTTGAGCCCCTTCCACAAAATCATTTTATACAACTTTAACAAATTCACATAAAAATTCACAACTTCATATCCACAAATACAATTGACTTAAAATGAACTTCAATAATTAGCTAATATCCCAAGCCTTTGATATGGGTTAGCTAACCATTTTCCGTAAAAGAAACCAGGCCATCCACTATGAGGAAATCTCAGCAATTAAACTTGCCTGAAACCCTAAACTAGACAACATTTTCTCTTAGCTTTCCACCAACCTTAATTCTTCCACCAGAGCTCCAACAAACTTGAAACCTTTTCAACACATCCCCATCATCAAGTATTAGAGAAAGAAGGATAAAAAAACCCATTGCCTTTGTCCTAAATGAGGGAAATCAGCAATCCAAAGAGGCTCCACAGCCGCAAGTGACAATCCTACTTTGAAAACTCTTCACCAAGATTTTCCTCTGCCATAAAACTTTGTTATTAAAAGAGATCTTATGTTTCATCAATAAGGCATTTTAAAATCAAATGGTAATATCTTTCTTTTCACGGCTATTAAATTCATTTTATTTTGATAGAAATTTGTGCTAAAGAAATCAAGGATATCAGCAGATTATGTTGGCAATTCTATGCTTTCTTTTAGAACCAAGGTTTAAAGAGGTGAAATCAAGAATCGAGGCGTTTTGCCTTTGCGAGGTGAGGCGTAAGCCGCAAAACACAAAAATAAAAAACACATGAACTTATATATAATTTATAAAATTGAAAAAAATAAAATATAACATCAACATATTTATTTGATTCATCATCATAAAGATATAAATTACAAATTTCAATATTAAATATTATTATAAAATGAAAGTTTGTATTGAGATTCAAAGTAAATACTCGTATAAAACTTAAATATACTATAAAGATCAAGATCCATGATGGCCTCATCCTTATTTTCATATTTTTTACAATAGCCCTCATATATAATAATTATATCATCCTTGAATTCTCTCTCAATCTATGTAGCACCGATACGGATAGGGAAACATGGATACGATACGGATACGAGACTCGTCAATTATTAAAAGTACATGATGCGGGTACGGCGCGGACATGACATTATAATATATAAATCATACAGTAAAATTAAGAAAGCAATTATAGCATAGTATTTAAAATGACAAAAAATATTGAAGTAACATCACCAGTCCTAATTCCACTGCCACTAGAACTCGTTATCCTAAGAAAGAATAGAAGGATTGACATGAATTATAGGTTCAAATGTTAGAACCACAAATACAATACTCAAATGTTAGATAATCAATAGCTCAAGGAAAGAGTTAAACTAAATTTTTAAAAATAGGATCAACAAAAAGAACTCATTGGCAATAAAAGATTATGATTATGATGGCATCTTCAATAGTGTGAAGTTGTTAACAATAGGGTCTCATAATGAAAGTAAAAAATTGCCTATAAATCTAATATATCATATATTTTATGTTTAAATTTCTAATCATCTAACGTTTAACTTGTAATTTTCCAAGCATACAAATTGAAGCCAAATGATCCAAAATTGCTGCCTTCTTTCTCACAAGGGCATGTTAAATTATTGTTATCATTACTGCCATCTCCATGATGTTTGAAACCAAATCCTAAATGCTTCAATCGCTTTAAAAAAAAATTTTAAAAAGGCAAGATTAATGAAGAAGACAAAAATGAACCTTACTTCAATCGCTTGTTTGCCTCGACTCGCCTACTCAGCATGCTCGCGTGCTACTCCTTCGACAAAGACGAACCAGACAGACAAAGCTGCACGAAGACGCACGCTCGTATGGCCTTCCTTGTTCGCGTATAACCCTCCTTCGACATCACTGCTCGACGCTCGCGTATCACAATCCTTCGCCGTAAGCTTGGCGTGCTCGCGTGTTGCTCCTTCGATGAAGATGATGCAGACAGACGAAGACACACGCACGTATGGCCTTCCCTGCTCGCGTATCACCCTCCTTCGGCGTCACTGCTTGCTGCTGGCGTATCAACCTCCTTTGTCATAAGCCTGCTCCCGTAAACGAAAATAAAAAAGCCCAAACTCACTCCCTGCTTGCAGTCACGAAAATGATATACTGGAATATGAAATACATCTTTTTCACCCCCGTCATTTTTAAAATTATTTAATAGGATATGCGTGTCCAATACATGTATCCTTTATAATTTAAATAATATTTTAATGGGATATGTTTTTGTCGTATCGTACACGTGTCCGAGTCATATCAGATCTGTGTCCGACACAGCACACATTCATAAATAGGTGTATCGGTGCATCATAGGTCTCAATGTCGCTCACCCTCTTATTCGACACACAGCCACAGGGAACGGAATGCTCGGCTCTCTTGTTTTCCCTCAATCACTCACAAAACACTGCTTACTCCCTCTCGTCTCCCTCAGCCACATGCTCGAACCGATCGAGTCACCAGTCCACCGTCTATACGTCCGATTAGAACACCCTATTCGCACGCAGGGACTCCAACCGCAAATCTATTCTGCATGTTAGACCAACAAAGTATATATATGAACCTCCAAATATATTACATAAAATAAAAAAGGTAAATGTAATTTACACAAGAAATAAAAAATCCAAAAAAAGGAGGGGGTGGCAGCTAAGTCAAGGTAGAGGAGCACATTAATTGCAATCGAATGGTTAAGAGAGAGATGATCAAATGGATAAGCTCCGTGCTCAATAGATCATACTATGATTGAATGCATAATAGTGGGATCTATAGCTCCTCTAACTAGGCTAGCGAAGTTGGGTTGGGTGAATGCATGAAGGAGGAGTTGGTGTGGGATCAGAAACTTCGCGCCCCAGCCTCTCCGCGGCCCTCTTTCTTTTTCAGGTCGTGTCGAGAAGAGTTTTAAAAAGTAGATTCTGAGGAAAATTTTCAGAAGGCAGATTGGGTTTTAGATAAGACATTACCAAGAGATTTCATCCTCATTTTACGAGGACTTTATGATCTGAGTTCAAGTTTCTTATAGGCAAAAGCCCCTATAGTTAATTACCCCTCTCGATAACAAGAGAGAATTTTCGATTAAGGCTAGTCGTCGAAATACATAGTATCCAGCGTATAGTAGCAGCAAAATTTAATATTTGAAAACTATAATTTATCACCGCGCACTTAAAGCGGATGGTGGACGAAATGATGATGAACCCGATCAAGATCCTATGATTTCATCGTCTCGGGTTATCATGGTCCCTAATCTACTTAGTCTGAGAAGGTAGTTAACCCAACCAGAACGAAGGATCCTTGTCGGTAGTCATGGGTTACTTCGTCCAAGGGTACCTTATAGACTTGGGGTGAATGTTTATCTAAGGGGACACATTTAAATCCAACTTAGCTAACAGAGGATTTGTGTCCTATCGATTATATCTTATTGATTCATTACTCAATGATTTAGAGCCATTAGGGACCATATATAGGATCTGACCATGACCTTAATTTAATGGTGCCATTTAGAGGCAAAACCACCTAGTCAAAGGGTCCTGGTCATAACATTTACTTGTAGTGCTATTCGACGACGAAACCACCAGTTAGAGGACATGTGCCACATCGTCATTAGCAGGAGATGATTTAAGAATGAATCCTAATGATATTCTCAACTAGACATTTTCTCTTTGTGAACTGAAGTGCTTTTCAAACTTATTTATCTAGGCAAACTCTTACAAGGGTGGATGGGTATTTTGCTTCAAGTTTTTTATGATTAATTTTCATTTTAAATATATTAATATCATTGATAAATGTAGAGTTTTGAATTTTTGATAGGTCTTTGAGAGTTAACCCCTCAGGTTGAGATTTATATTCAAAACGGCCATCATCGGGGATTATGAGTAATTTCACTTTATTGACAGAATCTTGTCGACTCAGTCTACTTGCCGAAGAAGAATCGGGTCAATGTAGATTTTATATTTTTGGTGATGGATCTTCTTATATAATAGACCTTGATGGCCTCATATAAATATATAAAACAAATACTCCGATCGGCACTGCGACCATGTATTTGTTAGACGATTTAAGCCGTGTCACTCTATCTATTTATCAATAAAGAATCAAACTCATTGTCAGTTTTATGCTTTTGTTAATGAATTTTTCTTGTTATAGACCTTGATGGCCTAATATGACCGTATAAAATAAATATTTCGGTCAACGCTACGACATTGTATTTGTTCGAAGATTCAAACATCATCGTCTCTATCTATTTACTGACAGAGGATCATGTTCGTCGTCAGCTTCATGCTTTTATTGGTGAATTATTATCATAATAGACCATGATAGCCTATTATGAACGTATAAAACAGATACACTGTTATTACTTGTAGGTGGATTTGGTGTGTTCATTTGCAAGTCAGTTGACACTGATTGCGACCCCTCATTGGTGTGGGGAATTCATCATATTCATTGCATGATTACCATGGCTTGCAGAGGTTTAGTGTGTTTATTTGCAGTTAAGTGGCATTAGTCGTATGCAAGCTGCATTTGCTTCAAACTCTTCAAACACATATTGGTTGGTGATTTATTGCATGTCGATCGTCAGTGTTTGCAGTCCGGCTAACATATTCATTTGCGATTGATTGAAATGAGCTATGGGCAATTTGTATTCGTTATGAATTCCCTAGACATGTTCAATAGGCGAGTTGATTGCATTTCAACATTCATTGCTTGCGGGGTTTAATATGTTTGCTTGTATGTTAATGTTGACTACAAGGCCTGGTTTAAAATTGTGCAATATGAGGCTCGCCTTGAGGCCCGCCTCAGCGCAATTCTAGTGAAAAGCGCCTCGAGGCTTACACCTCTAGCTTTTTTTATGAGGCTTGCGCCTTAGCTTGGCTAAGGCCTGCCTTGAGGCACGCCTCGCCTCGCTAGCGTGAGGCTTACACCTCGCCCTATTTGTATATATTTTGATGTAGGCAAAGGGGGGGTCTCCACAACTTAAAAAACTCTTCCTTTGGGCTGCTGCTGTTTTCGGTTTGGCTTGGGCTGTTTGGGTTGGAGCTTGCTTTAGTTGTCCTATTTGGGGTTGTAGCTCATTATTATTGGAGGCTCATTAATGCATAAAGGTGTGTATTTATTTCCAAAAGGTTTTGGGGGAGTGGAACTTGTGTGCCTCATTGGTTTCTTCTTGGAGAGTTAATGTGGCTGCTTTTCCTGTGTGGCTTTTCCCCTTGCTGCCTCCTCGGTTTCTCCTCTTACCCCTTCGGTTTTGGTGGTTTTATTGCTGTTCCCATATGGTTTGCTGGACTTCTTGTGCCTGCTGCCTTGGTTGCTGGTTTGCCCCTTCGTTTCCTTCCCATCTGGCTGGTTCCGTGGCCTTTTTGGCTAGTTTGCTGTGGGCTTTTGTCCTGTTTCCTGTGCTGAACTTTATGGCTGCTGTTTGGTGACCTTTGGTCTTTCATTTCCCTAAATCTAATTGGCTTAGATGGAGGTGCTATGACTGTTTGGTTTCCTTATGGTTTGCTTATAAATATAACATGTTTTTGGAAGAAAAAGAGAGTGATATGATGTTATTTTTGGACTAAAACCTGAGGGTTTTGTTTGGAAAAGCTTGCGAGCTTTGTCCACTTCTTCTCCTTCCCTTCTAGGAAAGCTTGCGAGCTTCTCCTCTTTCTTCTCGGCTTCTAACCCCTTCTTCTCTACGCAAGTGTCCACCCCACCTGTATCCTTCTTCTCAAATGAATGAAAGCAACTTTAGGTGAATTTTATGTTTGTCCATGTAAGTCAAAGTTTGTAAGAGTCTTTATTCTATAAAAAGTGTCATTTTGGGTATTTTGAGTATCTTTTTTATTACCTACTAAGACTTTGTTTTTATTTTCAAAAATTAGGGGTTTGTCCTAATTTTTGCTTACATCATATTTTTTTGTTAAAACTAACATAATTCATGCCTTCATGCACATTAGAGCACAACAACTTCCTCTCGATTGCCTCTACCTCCAGCCTGTGGCCTTCGCCGCAGCCAACACTATCTTAGCCGTCACTGACAATCACTTGAAAGCTGCACACCACCTCCCTAAAATTTTTGGAGCATTAATCTCATATTTATGTTGATGAAAATATTTCTAAAAGATGAACATGATTGAAATAAATTAAAAAAGAAGCATATTTGGACGCATTCGACTCTACCGAATGAGGCAGGGGATAGACCAATTTGTTATGGCGACAACTCAGATAAAGACTACCTCAGTGATGACATCGTAGATGATTCCTAAGTTGTTGTCAACTATTTCAGCTTTCATTGAGAATTAAATGTAAATGAGTAGAGAATTGAGAAAGAAGAAATTTAGAGTTGAACTTGATGTTATATGATACATTTATGCAATTTCTATATTTAATATTATTTTCCTCTTATAATATTTAGATTTTAATTCTATTTAATGCAATTTATCACTTGTCACTTTAGATCTTGTGCAATTTTTTGTTTCATATGTATGCCAATTTGTTAATTCATAATTCAATAAGAAGTTAATATATCATCATTTAATATATAATATAGGTAGTATATAAAAAATTATTTTTGATATTTATTATCACTTTACGCAATTTTTTGATTTTGAGGCTTACGCCTCAAACGCCTTGAGGCTTACGCCTTGCCTCATGAACAAAAAACACCTCAATACCCAATTGCGCAATTTTAAACATTGCTACAAGGTGTTGTATTTGTTGCATACCTTCTATATTCTATTCATGAACACAACATGACATTCGTTGCAATTATCTTGCTTCCCATTATTGCTTGTAAGCAGGGTTCTGTGTTCATTTGCATCTCAATATTGACTGTCGGATGATCTGTAATCATCGTTGATTTCCCTACGCCTGTTGGTTGGCAAGCTGTTGCGTTCGCTTGTATGTCTTGCGCTGTCGCTTATAAACACTCATAGGCTTCTTGTAGTTGCTTGTAAACGGATTGTTGTGTGAGTCATAAGTTCATGCTCATGCCCGTAGCAAATTATCTTATTCATTACAAGTTGTCTGCATAAGCTCATGAGACTTGGTACTCAATGCAAGTTCGTGGTCTCGCCTATAGCCTGGCTAATTAATATGACAAGTTACTTTAATTTTATCATTCACGGACAAGTTATCATATGCATTGAAAGTTTGCTCGTCATTTGCTCTTTGTTTATTCATTAACATTCAATCCAATAACCTGTATTATCATTCATCATTTGTATTTTTGCCTTGATCGTGCATTTTTTTGATTTTATGTATGGTTCCCTGTTTATTATTCAAGTTCTATTCCGTCAGTTTTGCTTAAGTCCTGTGCGTTGTCAGTTCAAGTTTCGGCAGCCACCTGACGTCTCCCTCGTTTAAGGGAATTTTGAGGGCTAAGCCTTCCCACCACCCTACGAAAAGCATGTATGGATCTTCATGGTACCAACTTTGAAGCTTGCAAATTTTCCAGTAGGCATAGAAGCACGTACACAGGTACTTAGGATTATCTCCGTCAAGCTAAGAAAAATGTGTACAAGGCCCACCTGCCTCGTTGTAAGCATCGCACCGAGCTCAGTCCCACCACACTAAGAAAAACGTGTATAGGTAATCCACTCGTTGCACCGCAAGCACCGAAACAAGATTTTAAGTTTAGCGAGCATATATACCTTAGTGAGCAAGGGCGACAGTTACAGTGTCGAGGCGACGACGAGGACAAAAATGCACAAGGATCGAGACACAAAAATTTTCCTCTTTCATTTTCTTTTCTTTTTTTTTTTTTGAATTTTTCTTTCTTTTGATTTTCTTTTTCTGTTGTTCTCTTTCTTCTTTTATATATATATAGAGAGAGAGAGAGAGAGAGAGAGAGAGAGAGAGAGGTGAGAGGGAGATGGGCTGTAGAGTGAGAAAGTGGGCTGGTTATTGAAGTGGGGCTTTGTGTTGGGAGTTTGGGCTGAGTTTGTGACTAAGAGATGGCAGGGAAGAGGATGTTCTGCTTGGAGGCTATGAGGAGGACAGTTGCTGCTGGAATAATTGAAGAGCTAATGTAAATTAGACGGAGCTGGACTGGGGTGATGCTATTTGGGTTTATAGTAGAGTGATGGATGAGTTGTTGGAGAGCTGCGGCTGTGTTGATCGGGTAAAGGAAGAAGGATCGGGGCTGCTGTAGTGGGCTCGGTTGGAGGCCTCTACAGGAGCTGGAGTCGGATGAGGGGATGGAAGGCTTAGGGAGCGGCGGTTGTGAGAGATCCAATTAGGTAGAGGGAGGCAGAACCAAGCTAGGGCAGGAGTCGGAGTTGTTACAACTAGGTGTGATGGGTTCTGGGTCTGATTGGGCATAGGAATCGGCTAAGGAATCGTGGACTGGAGGCGACAGATTCTGCCTGTTCACGTGAGGAGGAACAGTCGGGAGGCTTGGGGTGTGAGGAAGAGGGGATCGTGTCTAGTGGCATGAGTTGGGGTGTGGAGTTCAGGTTACTTGCGGTTTGCAGATGTGTGCGGCGTCGGGGTCGGTCGTGGGATACGAAGCCGACGGGTTGGCCGGAAACGAGCATTGTTCGACGTCGAGTATCAGCACAGGGAGCTGCGGGATAGGTGCTTGAACAACAAGCTGGTTCGGCTGCAGGCCGTGAAGGGCTTGGTCGATTGGCCTAAGAAGCTACGTGCAAACAAGGGAAAGAAGAAGGGTGGATCGACTGTGAGGGCCTCGAGTAGGGAAGAGGTGTAGAAGGCTGGATCGACGGGATTTGGTGGGGTCGAAGACGTTCGACCATGAGGTGTTGTGTGTGGAATCGAGAGGAATTGAGGAAGTGAAGGTCTGCGGCTGTGAGAAGGAAGAACCAAACAAAGTAAGTTTGGTTCTCGTTTTATTAACACGAATGGGAGCAGACGATCGTAGGATCTGCACAGGAATCATGGGAGGTGAACAAAATCGGCGTCGGAGCCGAATAGCAGGTAATTGCATGATTTTCTGATTTTTTTTTGTTTTTGAGTTATTATTATTAAGACTATTATTATTATTATTATTATTATTATTATGATAACAGAATAATAAAAAATGAAACGGAGAAATTTGTCTCGATTTGAGCGCGTAATCACCTCGGGATTTTCCTGTTTGAATTCCATTGGGCAAAATTACAATCATTTTTTGGTGACTCAGATGCTCTAAACACAACGGCAAAGTCTGTTTTGCGATCAGACGTCATTTGGGCAGTGTCGCGCGTCATTTTCAGGTGTCAGTGGTCGGCTTCAACCGTTTTCACCCGACTTGACTGCGAGGGGCTCCCTCTTAGATAAATTCGACGTTCTAATCGCAACTGCGTAGTCCGTTTAGCGAACGGAGGTCGTTTAACCATTTAAGTGACGCGTTGTGCCTGCCGACTATCACTCGAGTATAATCGATTTCGCTCTTTTTTCGCGTTTTTAGTGCATGGGTCAATAGTGGGTTACACATGGTCTTCAACAAAACTTACTCTTCCTTTATATGAACTTAAAAAATCCATGTGGTAGATTACACGGGATAGGATGTAAGAGTTTTTTTATTAGAGGATAACTTTTAAATCCTTAATGATGATGAGGAGACAAGTCATCATAATCACAAATATAAGAAGATTTTATATTTAGAATGATAATGATCATCGTTATTATAATCATCATTATAATGAATGATCTACAAATCCTAGTTTGAGAATGAAAAATCATAGCCATCATCATATGTGTAAGAGCGAGAAGATATGAAAGGATAAGATTGACAACTACAAGAACAATTTATAGAAACTAAAAATAGGAATAATCATGATGACATTTAGAATATACTAATATTCTTTTTCTATAATAATATGATGACATTGAAACCTAAGCAGTGAATGCTACTCAGAAGTAGCATTACAAGGAGACCAACATAGTTGATCTTGATTACGTCAATGAGATCCAACATTAATGCAAGCTGAGATACCAGTGTTCAACAAGGCACCATGTAGTTCAACAAGCAAACTATGTAAGTGCAATACTGATGTCGGGCAAGAACAACAACTGGAGAGGATTCATGGAGGTTGTCGAGGCAGCAAAAGAAGACAAAGTCAGGCAGCGTTTATAAAACAAAAGTTTAGGTTGGGTTGTGAATGATGAGTGTTATCGGGATAACAGGGAAATAGCCAGATAAGGGAACACAGACATTGCATGCCATGCAACTAATGAAGCAAGGAGGTGAATTCGTGCAAACATGACTGTGTGATTAACTGTGCAGCCAAGTGGCGATCAAATACCGTGACTGAGGGAGCAGATGCAGGGTAGGAAATCATATGAGGGAGAAAGGTCTAGGGTTTATTGGAATTTGGGACATCTCAATTCACAAAATACCCATGATTTCAAGGTAGCAATGGGATCGAGATTAAGAAGATGGGATGGCTTGAGAACTGCAATTGTTGCATGTGTGAAACTGATTTGGATGACAATGGTCGGGTACAAGATGAAAAGAGAAAGGTGATGCATGTTTGTGGTTTGTGATGGTTTCCAGAAAGGGAGATGAAACCTGGTAAGTGAAAATCACAAGAGGTATCATGGGGAAGGCATTGGATATAACCATTGGAAATTGAAATCAATAGTTAATTCCCAGAAGATCTGCTTTGATATAAAAATTAATAGAGGGAGAAGTAATAGAGAGGGGGCAAAGAAGACTATCTACACAACTTAAAATGATCTGTGTGAACAATTTGACTGTCCTAAACTATAATCAAATTTCATTCATCCATGTTTAATAAAATAATAATCAATATAAGCCATCAATCCCAATTTATAGAAAAAAGGCCTACAAGGATAAAAGCCATAAAACTTTAAATTCAAAATCAAATCTAATCCCATCTTAAAATAAAATTCAGATATAATTTTATCCAAAAGAAGATATTTGCCGATAAATATATAAAATAAAATAATAGAAAAATTGATCACAATTAAATATGGTTCTAAAATGGTTGAAAAATGATGCAGTAGAACCCCTTTGTAGCCCGATTCAACTCATTTTGATCGTCCTATGAAAAAATAATCTTTTCTGTGAAAAACTAATTAATTTATATTGCATCAATTTACCCAACCAGTAAGGAATAATTCCTCTGAAGAGTTTGCTGGAGACCATAGAGGAAGTGACATCAATGAAATATCAACAAAAAATTATTGTCAATGTCTCATATGTTAGTTATTTATGCAGGTGACATAATTGAAGATACAAATAATAAAATTAAAGTGGATGGTTAAATATCGAGAGTACATCGTTATGGTTAAAATAAAAATTTATAAAACCAACAAAATGTTAGCCATAGAGAATGGATCCTTTTGTTAGACCGGTCCACTAGACCAATCCCTAGTGGGCCGGTTCTTGTTTACTCCAGGAGGGACGGCGGCAAAGAGAGAGGGAGAGGAGTGGGGTCTACTAAGAGTTCAAATTCAAACTCCTTGGAGGGAAAGGAGGGGGCGGCAAGGGCTTTATAGTAATTGTGGCTTGGTTAATTTATTGTATGCTTTAAGTAGGATGAGGGAATTAGGGTTAGGGTTATGTTTTGATTATTGAGTTCTTTTGGTTTTTTCTTCTTGGTGTCTTGGGCTCTAAATTTATCGTCTAGAGATTGGGAGAGATCGATCCTCCTCTCGAATTGACGATCAATTGTATCTTGCTTTGATTCTTCTTTCCGTTAGTTTGATTCTTGCAATAAAACTACTTTGGTGTGATTTTCCCTCAGATTTTGTGAGTTTGTTCGCTGATTTTGTCTCTATTGATAGAAATACTTGATATCTACAAGTATTTCCTATCACCTTTATTGCCCAAGAAAAAAACCAAAAAAAGTAAATGAGATGGCTAGAATGAGATTTATTTTTTCAAGGCTTCAAACCATAGACCCTCACTTCAGAGATCAAAGACAATACTAAACCAAGTAGTAAAAGGTAGCTGAAATGGGAATATTGATATATATGTGTATTTATCCTAAATAGGATAGAGAGCAAAATTACAGGGGTAGGATTCGCTGGATGCAAGTTAGTGCAACTAAGATTGAGAAGCTTTAGGCATTTAGAACAAAGAATGACCAAGGAAAAATGTCTAAAGGTGCTTAAAAAGATTTATCTGAACTAGAATATGTCAAATAAAGTATTTCTTTGAAAAGATGGCAAAGGAATGGACTCATTGAGGGGAGTTGGTGATAATGACAACAATTATGATGATGACAATTATGAAAATCCTATTATTTTCTACATGAATGATAGAAAATTAATGAAAGGAAATATTATTAACATACCGACAGTCTTGTCAGCTCTCCATGATTTGCAAGCCGCAGTGCCACGCCCCTTAATACCTGCCCATGCAAAGCACCCTTGACAGATCCTGCAGCAGCTAATCTCTTGAGAGCTTCACGGGCAACATCTGATTGTCCGGTAGCATCGGCAGCATCGATGAGATCCATGAATTCCTTTGCGAACTTAACAATTCCTTGAACAGCATCCACAAGGTTTTCCTGCTTAGCAGCTGTCAGATTTAGAATCTCCGTTATATCTGTGGTGGCATTTTCTTGGCCGACATCTCTACTATTACTCATTGTTAATAAACATTGCAATGCTCTTTTCAAGTCATTACTTTGCATAGCCAAGTCAAACTCTAACCTGAAATTTTTGGAAAATTCACATTTACAAGTAAAATTTTGAATCAACTATTGATAGCAAGTAAACTAAATAGCATGGTCTTAATAGAAAATAATAATTCTATGCACTTATAACCTTTTAGATATCCCTGGTAAATGAAGAGCTTCAGTTGCATAGCCCATTCCAAGCATGAATTGAGCCAAGTCATCATGATGCTCCCGACCAAGCCGGCTTGCCCTGCATAAAATATCAAGATGTTAGCTCATGCATAAACATTAAAAATGTTACAATAGTCCTGTTATGGGAGATTAATACCACTTCACTGCACTGACAGCATCTCCATAGGCGGCAAGACAGCGACAACGGATACCAGGATGGCTAAGGGCCAATGCATGAGCACACATATACCTGTAACAGAGAAAATCCAAGGGAAACAGTTATTTCTCTACACAGATACGCTAGCTAAAAGATGTACTTCAACAAAACAATGCCACAACAGAAAAAAGGGGGAGGCAGTGATACCTTTCTTTTGAAGATGCATTTAATAATGAATGACATAAAATCGACATAATTCATCTCTTATAGACTTACACAACAGCCATAATGCAAACATAAGCGAGATAAATAAGGGCAGGAAACTCTTAACACGAGTTGTAAGCAGCAGCATGGGATGTACGCTTTCAGAGAGAAACTACAATAGAAGTTCCCCACAGCCCAATCTTTTGTTCAACATCAAATAAAAGGAACTTGAAAATCCAAAAGTGGAAACGCTTAATCCATTCGGTAATGAAATCAGAAATACCACAATAGAAGGCAACTTAACATAACCAATTTCAGCTTAGAATTGATATATATATTAATGTTATCAATCTACTAATTGGTGCTTTCATTATCGACTTATTCTAGCAGCAGCAGCCATTATTAGTCAACCAATATAGAAGTATCTCAGAGGCCTTGAAAATGGAGTATTACGCTGCTACTGGCTTGTAGGGAAAGCAATAAATTGATATTAACTGATTAAACAACCACAACCGTGCAGAGAAAAGGAAACCAAGATCTAAACATGTCATGAAGTATGTGAAATTAAAGAGTAACCAAGGCTATGAAAACCGGACTAGACAATGAACCGGAAGAAGGAGAGGTTCATGGTTCGACCGGTTCCACCGGGATCGAACCGAATGACGTAATAAATAATAATATTATTTAAAATTAATATAACTAATATAATAATATGATGATCTAACATTAAACTTAAACACAAATTCATCCTATCATACATATCAAATATCCAAATTAAAAATGAGTTGGAGGTTTAAAATCACATTTTATAAACAATATAATTCATATTTAATATAAAATTAGTTTACATATATATTTTTAAATTAAATATAAATAATTTCTAATTTATTTTATATGTTTAGATATAATTTATACCTATGAAAAGTATACAAAATTTGCATTATAAAATTATATCTATAAATTCATGTTATATTATTTAATATTAAAATATAGATAAAAATTTAAAAAAATTATATTAGATAATTAAATAAAATGAAAAAAATAATAGATAAATATTAAATCTTAATTGCATTATTAAATTTCAATAATATATATATATATATATATATATGTGTGTGTGTGTGTGTGTGTGTAGTGTATGTATAGTGAACTAGAGAAGTGAGAACTTCTTTTTAATTTTTAGTCCCACATCACCTAAACAATATATGTTAGCATTGTTTTTGTCTATATAAGCTTTTTGACTCCCTTTTCCAAAGAAGACACATGATATGTTGGGCCAGGTGCCATATGATAAAGCATTTTTTATGCTTGTTTAATTAAAATGTATACATTTTAAATTTATTTATTAAGTAAAATATTTAATAATAAATATATTAAACATTTCATTTAATAAAATATTAGCCGAACCCGTTTTTAAAAACAGGCACCGGTTCGCCGATTGACTGGTTGAACCGCCGGTTCAAGCCAGTTTATGGCTAAAACGTTTTTACAAAATTCCGGACCGGCTGGAGGACTGGTTCATGGTTCAACCTGTTGAACCGACCGGTCCGGTCTGATTTTTAAAGTACTGAGAGTAACTTAGCCTAAGAAGAGCTCAGAGATTCCAAGACTTTGGCCTCAATAGATGGCCTACTTGGTCTTTTTTACATTATGGCCAACTACTTTAAGATGATGAACTCTTAATCAAGGAGACCATATTTCCAAAAATCTTAAATCCTAATAGCAAGCCAACTGTTGGGAGCTCCAAAAATTTGAGCTTTTGCGGCCTTGGCCTCTTCCGCGTATATTCAGGGAGAGTTTGAACGGCTGACGTTCTGGGAAAATTTTTCGAAAGACTAATTAGATAGACATAAGACACCACCCAGAGATTTCACCATCTTAGCGAGGACTTTAAGATCTAAGTTCTTGTTTCATATAGGCACAAGCCCATATAGTTAATTACCTCTCTTGATAATGAGAGAGCACTTTCAATTAAGGCTAGTCATTAAACATATACTTAGTATCCAACATACAGTAGAAGCATATTTAGAATTTAAAATTAAACATTCACTACCTGTCACCTAAAACAAATGGTGAAGGGAATGATGATGAATCCGATCAAGATGGTTCCGATCATAATGGTTTATCATGTGGAGCCGTTCTAGCTAAGCCATAAGTTATTTGTGAGTCGTCTGTTCAAGCCACCAATTAGAAGACCAGTCACAATTGTTTATTGCGTACAGTCATTTGGCCAAACTATGTGTTTTGTGGAGTCATTCGGTCAAACCACTAGTTAGAGGACAAATGTCACGTCCTTATTAGCGTGCTATTATTTCAAGAATGAATCTTACTGATATTCTCGATTTGGGCATTTACTCTTTGTAAGCTAGAGTTATCATTTAGTTCATCACCCTAGCCAAATGGTTGCGGAGGATGGATGAGTTCTTTAAGTTATGGGGTAACTAATTTTAACCCATCCAGTTGATATTAGCTTTAAACACGACCATCATCAAGGTGACGAAGATGTGCTTTAAAAATATTTATATTTTGTTGATGTTTAAAGGCATTTGAAAGGGTAGAGTCCCCCGCAATTGAGATTAACTTTCAACACGGACATCATCGTGGAGATTTAAATAGCTTGTATATTTGTCATTTGAACCGTGCCAACTCTGTTTGCCCACTAACAGAGGATCAGGTTCGATGATTGATATTGTAACGAATGCTAAGAATCGAGAGCTTATATTTTTATGATGATTTTCTTTCAAAGAGCCTCTAAAGGCCTAATGAGAACTTTAAAATTAAATATCCTGGTACTTTTGTGATTAGGTGGTTGCTTGTTAATCCAAGTCATGTCGATTGCAGTCCATTTAATAAGAAATATTGGACTTGAATATTTAACCTGCGCAGTATTTTCAGACCTCGAATTAGGAGTTCAAAGCAATGCTCAGAGTACAAGCAGGGTAATTAGTTTGAAAGTAGAATTTTAAATTAGAGAGCTTCTAACCTCCGTGCAATATTCTCAGACATTTGTGTTTGCATATTTAGCACATTTGCCATAGCACATGCAGAAAATTAAAATTTCTTTCTTATTTTTTAAATAAATGTGCACGGTTTTTTGATGTGTTACACTTAGATTTTGTAAATTTGTATTTTAATGCATGAGGGAGAATTTTAAAATATTTAAATTTGATTATTTGTACAGGTGATTGTCATTAGAGAAATGCAAAAAATTTTACTTTTAAACTTTAAAGGTAACGTCTTTTGTCCGCTTGCATGAGTGTTGTCAATCCGATGGCATTAGAAGGCGAATAGAACTAACAATTTTCTCATCTTTTGTAATTAGAGAGTCTAAGTATTTATTTGAAGTTGAAAAGTTCAATTCTTGCTTATAAACGAGCTATCTTATTTGCCACAAGTTCCCTATTATCACTGTAGGTGGGCTGATATGTTTGATAAAAGCCCCTTGTCTTCACCTGTAAACGTGTTGTTGTGTGCACTACGACTTCTCTGCTCCTGCTCACATGCAAATTGTAGTGTTTATTATAAGTTCTTTCTTGGTGCTAGGTGAACTGCGGTGATTGTTAGAAGTCTCCTACTGTTGCCCGTAGGCAAGTTATTTTGCCTACTACAAGTGATGCAGGACTACAATGCTTAAAGGTAAATTGCACGATTATTTGAGGTAAGCAATTGTAATTATAAAGTTAGCAATCCAAAACGTTAATAAAAACAAGAGAGGGGTGCCTATGTTTAGGCCAAACTACTTGCTAAACACTTGGACAAGCAAAAATAATTTAGAGAATCAACAACATGCGAAGTAGTAGGCGTTCAATCAACATCCCTAAATTAACAATAAGATAAGAAGCAAATAAAAGTGCACTCAAGCCCTACGTTTACTAAGCTTTTAGCATTCTAAGCGGAACTCGATCATTTGCAATTCCGTCATCACCTACAAGGTTAGTGAATAAAGAGGTAATTGAATAAGGAGAAGAAGTTCACCCTTATTGTGACTCGGAAGAGATACGCCACTAGATTTTATCCACTTGTTTGCAAATAGCGCCGACGAGGATATTTAGGATGCGAACGATATAACCTTTAACGGGATGCAGAGAGGTAGCCAAAGTGGAGGACAACATTGGTCGGCCGGCGATGATCCAATGTCCCTTTGACCTTTGTTCGTCGATCACGTCAACCAAGACAATTTGGATGCGATCGATGTATTCTTCAACGGTGTTGTCGAAGTCGAAGCCCACGTCAAAGAAAGGAGACCGGAGGATGTCGATTTGATCTTGATCGTCATGCACCAATCCGTAGTCCCATTCGGGAACCTCCATTCATGGTGATTTGAGAGGAGAAGAGTTGTAGGGGATGATCCTTTGATGTCCCTGATGCTTCTTCCCAAGAGATTGGATGTTTTGCCTTGAAAATCAAGTGGAGAAAGAAGGGTGGAGGTGGCCGATCAAGGTAGGGGAGGGGAGGAGAAGTTGGTTCAGATTTTGTGGAGTTAGGGTTAGGGTTTGGGAAGGGATAATTCTAAATTCTGAAATTAATTTCAGATTTGAATTACGAGGGAAATTGGGAAAAGGAAAATAGGATTTAATTCCTAAAGAGGGTGGGAATTAAAGGGAGGAGTGGGGGATTGGAGAGAGAGAGAGGGGGGCGGGTAAAGGGTGAGGGGGCTGGTGGCATTAAGGAGGTGGGAGGGGATTTGGGGGAATTGATTTGGGTTACTTAATTTAGGATAGAAATATTAGGAAAGATTTGATTTAATCCTATTTAAATTTAAATTCAAATAGGATTCAATTAGGCAACTTTCCTAAAATAAGTTGAGTAAATTAGGAAAGTTTTAATTTCAAATTCGATTCGAATTTGAAATTCAATTCTTTCTAAATAGGCACCAACCTAATTTAGGAAACCAAGTTAAGAGGGAGGGGAGGGGGAGGCCGGCGGCTTGCTTGGAGGTGGGATGGGGCTTGGGTGGCCGGCAGGTGGAGGAGCTTGGGGTTTGGCCGTGGAGTGGTGGCTAGGTGGCACGGGTGGGGGTGGGGGTTTAGGTGGCCGACAGTTAAGGCTTGGAGGGGACCTTAGTTGGCGGCAAGGGGGAGCAAGGAGGAAGGAAAGGAGACAGTTGAAAAGAACCACGAACCCGGCTGTCTCCAAGGTTGGTGGGTGATCCGTCTTCCCTCCCTAGGGATCTCTTCAAGACTCTCAATCTCTCAAGCTCTCCACACAAAGAGTTGCAGGAATTTTCTTTTTAATCATTCATTAAGCTTCAAAGATACATCAAGGGGCTTTAAATAGCCTCAAACAACGGACTCAAAACAAAAGATAACAATGCCCTCCGGGCTAACAAACAACCACCCTTAAGTAAGGGGTAAAACGGAAAAGAAATAACATAACACTAATGAAAGAAAACAAAGACATGACATGACTCAAAAATACAATGACTCGATCGTGGCCGTAGATCGACAGTCACGTCTCCGATGAACTTTCCATGTAGTGATGTCCTCATCAACAAGTCCCCTGCATATGCACGTAGGCGAGCTATTATACACACTATAAGCTCTTACTCATCGCAATCTATTCTGTACATTACAAGTTCATATTCATGCCCAAAGGAGGGTTGATACATTCATTACAGGTTTCCAATCTTCTTCAATAAGCAAGCTTTCACATTTATTACAAATAGGATGTTGTTGTTCTTGCCCAAAAGTGGGCTGATGTGTTCATTACAAGTTCATTGTTCTTTGCCCATAGGCGAATTAGTATGTTCATTATGAGTCCATTGTTAACGCCCATAGGCGAGCTGTCATATTAATTAAAATTTCCCTGCTCATGATCAGTATTGTTCGTTCAAAGCAACAAGAGTTGCATTTAGTGTTCTCATTTTTGTTCTCGATGAGCATTTAGATTTTGTTTAGTTGCATTTAAGTTTAATAGGTTATTCTTAAAGATCCCCAGTTCACTGAAAAATTTGGCAATCTCCCAACATCTCCCCCGATATAGAGGAAATTTTGGGGAGTCTAGGCCTGCCCAACACGCCAAGAAAGGCGTGCATGATCGGTGTCGAATGACACCGCGGCTGTGATATTCAATCCCACCACGCCAAGAAAGGCGTGCATGAGTCTTCAAGGCACCTGCATGAAAGATATGCATGGGTACATAATTTTACCCCGTCGTGCTAAGAAAAGCAGGCACAAGACATATCGATTAGTCGTGAGCGTTGCTTAAGAGCTTCCTCCTGCCGAGCTAAGAAAAGCGTGCATAGAAGGCCTGGTCATTGCACTGCAAGCGTTGTCAATGGGATTTTGATGTTTTATTGAGTTAAGTGAGAGTTAAACCTTAGCGCACATGAGGTGAGGCAACGGCAACGACGTCAAGAGTGAGATGGTGAGGAAACAAATGAGGGGTTAAATCACAAGCTCTCTCTCTCTCTCTCTCTTAATTTCCCTCTCTTTCCTTCTTTCTCTCTCTTTTAACTTTATATATATATATATTGAGAGAGAGAGAGAGAGAGAAAACTTATCTCTGTTAGAGAGAGAGTGGCTGGTTGAGTATGTGGCTGTGAGGGCTAGTGGAGGTGGTTGAGTTGGGAGGTCTGTGAGAAGTGAGGACTGACTCAGTTTGTGTAGTGGCAGCAATTGTGTGGAAAAGAGCTGGAGTGTAGGAAAAGATCGGATTTGCAAGATTTTTTTTGTTGCTGTAGGCGTGGCCACAGGTAGCAGGTTTAGAAGAGGGGTGAGGTGGAGCTTCTGTGTTGAATGAGGAGAGTGTATGGGGGCAGAAGGTGTTGGAATAGAGCTTGCAAGAAGAATAATGGGATTCGGCTATGCGTGGAATTCGGTCAATAGCAGTTGGTTGAGTTTTGACGTGTCTGAAGAGGAGCAGGCCGGGCAGTTTAAGAGGGGCTGCAGCCTACAGTGATGGGAGAGTTCGGTTCAGCAGTGAAAGAAGGGAGGCTGTTCGTGCGGCCTGGGAGTGGGTGGCTGGAATGGTGTCAAGTAGTGATCGAGGTTTAAAATTGCGCAATTGGGTATTGAGGCATTTTTCGCTCGTGAGGCAAGGCGTAAGCCTCAAAATCTAAAAATTGTGTAAAGTGAAAATAAAATATAAATGTGATTTTTTATATAATACCCAAATAATATGTTAAAGGATGGCATATTAACTTTCTATTAAACTATGAAGAATCAAATTTACATATATATGAAACAAAAAATTGCACAAGATGTAAAGTGGTAAATTATGTGAAATATAATTGAAATCCAAATATTACAGGACCAAAATAACAAAAAAAAATATGAATTGCATAAAGTATCATATAACATCAAATTCAGCTCTAATTTTTTTCTTTCTCAGGTTCTTACTCATTCACATTTAATTTCTAAAGAAAGCTACAATAATTGGCAACAACTCAAAAATCATTTGTATTATCATTACTAAAGGGATTTTTATTTGAGTCATTATCAAAACAAATTTGTCTCTCCCCTATCTCAACTGTCAATTGTAGGGTCCAATACCTCCCAATCCACTTCTTAATTTATTCTAGTCATCATCCTCTTTCATAAATGTTTGTCATCAACATAAAGATAAGAGTAATACTCCAAAATTTATAGAGATGGTCGTGGCATGTGGTTTTCAAGTGATCCCTGTGAAGGCGGTGAGCTAGAGGTCGAGGAAATTGAGAGGAACTTGTTGCGGCTTGAGGGTGCAAGAAGACGTGATTTTTTTGGGGCTTTTGTATAGAATTTAGGTAAGTTTTAAATAAAAAAAATACATAAATAAAGTGAGGCGTACATCTCATGCCATTGAGGCGAGGTGTGTCTCAAGGCGGGCTTCAGCCAAGATGAGGCATCAACCTCATAAAAAAAGCTCAAGGCATAAGCCTTGAGGCATTTTTCATTGGAATTGCGTTAAGGCGGGCCTCATATTGTGTGACTTTAAACAATGGCAGTGATAGAGTTTGTGAATGGGCAGGGGACTTGCTTTCTCGAAGAGGGGACTGAGGCGGAGGCCACAGGGTGATCAAATTGCTGATATCGATGCGAGGGGTTGGAGTGGAGCTGCATGCAGGTAGTCGAGGGAGATGTGGGGCTGTACGAGGTTGTCGCCATCACTGGGATCTAAGAGGCGATGAGAGAGGAAGTTGAGCTGCTCAAAACTTGGTATAGGGAGTAGAGGAATCAGACAGAGGTGGGAGACGGTGGTTGTTTTGGTGTTGAGAGGAATTTGGTTAGGAGAAGAGGAGTGTGACAACATGGAGTATTGTGGGCTATGGCTGGGGATTAAGCAAAGGAGTTCGGGTATTCGAATAGGGAGTAGAGGACGAGAGAGAGAGAGAGTTCAGCATGGTGAAGAGGAGAATGGAGGAATTTCGAATGAGTCGTGAGATCGTACATTCCCTTTTCTTTTCTTTTCTTTTTTTCTCCCTGTTGCCATAGTTGACATGCCACAGACTATAGCATCGAATTGAAGGATACAACAGAGATATGATTAGAGGATTTGGCAGAGATTTGAATAAAATAGAATTTTATAAGTCACTTTTTTATTTTCATTTAAGATTATATATAGAGAGAGAAATTTTTGTTATAAAGTAAACTGACATTATACAAAAGTTCAAAATCAACCCTCACTCGATTTCTCGTATTCCGCGCACCTTGATTTGTATGTCGTCGCCAAAAAACACGTGCCAATTTTACTATTTCGCTCTTGCGATAACCTATGCAATATCACAACCATTTCTAGGTATTTTTTACGTTTCGGACGCAACGGCGAAATCCATTTTGCAAATAGGCAGTGTTCGAGCAATGTCATGCAAAATTTCATCTGTAGTCTGCCGAATTCATTCGTCTTCGCTCAAATCGCTCACAAAAGGTCCTTCTTCGGGTGATTTTGATGTTTCGAGCATAACGGAAAAGTCCGTTTGACGATCAGAAGTCATTGGGATAGTTTTGCGCGATGCCACACACGTCAATTGTCACTTTTGTTGCTTGAGCTGATTATGAACTATACATGAAGGTCAACAACCGTTTAAGTTAAATGATCAAACATGACAAGGATGTGTGGATGGGAGAGATCTATATGAGCAGTTTTAACAGCAATAACCTAACAGGAAGAAGATAATGCTATCAAACAGACAAAATGGCTAATTAATGATTGATTTACCTGTCAATAAGCCAAAGGACTCCATCTCTTACACCTACAATAACAAGAGGTCCAACAGGGCGTTTCTGCTCATGAGGGAAACGAGTTACAGCCACAGATACACCACCACCTGCTACGGCAACCTCACTTGCTTTTCTTTCTTCTGTCTCTTTTTGATTAACAGCATCCTCTCCATCTATTTTGGACTGCTTGGGTAATGCAATGAAAGGAGGTATTGAGGGAGCATGTTGAAAGGATGCCAGCCGAACAACCTGAAATTACAAAATCTAGTGTAAGCTTCAACTTTATAAAAAATAATAATTTAACCAAACAAGTCCTAAGCTTTATTCATATGCTTCTTACTAAATTTCAATTGACAAGCATTGCAGACAATGTTTCGCTAAAAGACTCAATAAGATTAGTCTAGACATGATACTTTCCTCTGTCAGCTGGTAACTCGAAATACTCATTCAGCATTTTGGGGCAAAATTATGCAAAGACAATCAACACATAACAAGGCTACTTCACATCTAAGTAATAGTACATACCTAGTAAAGTAGCAAGTTTAACCTATAAAATTCTGTATAGAGGGAAATTATAGAGGTTAAACCATTCCCATGAAAAAATTCCATCACTTTTAGGGGTTTTAAGCATTTGACGTTGTACTTGTGAATGGCATTATTTACAACGGCATATGAGAAGTTCGAGAAAATTCCGTGTGAATAGCATGTCCGTAATTTAAAACATATTTAGCTTCTTCTGATGTTCTGTTTCGAATTCAAAAAGTAGTATGAAACATACACACAATAACATCATAAGGTACCAAGCTTATCAGTATGGTTGCAGCATAAATCATCAGATGAGCCTACCCTAGTTCACTCACAATTGGAGCTTATTTTAGTAAAAATCTAATCTGTCAGTACATTACTCAATTTCTGCAGGTTCAAACCTATTACGGAAATAGCATCCCGAATTTGAAATTTCAAGCAAGCTTGTGTCTCTAAGCCTCAAAAAACTAGAGGCAAAGCTTAATAAATCCTAACAGCAAGGAAAATAACTAACTCTTATATGGGTGAAGAACAAGAAAAATATAAAAGAGGTCACTGTGTCCATACAACAACAACAACAACAACAACAACAAGCCTTTATCCCACTGTGGGCCCGGCTACATGAATCATTTTTCTCCATTGTCCTGTTAAGAGTCAAATTCTCGTCTAAATCCAATAAAAAAAGGTCATTTCTAATATTTTGTAACTAAATCTTTTTAGGTACCTCTACTTTTCTTAACATAAGTCAAATCTAATACATCTACTTTCCTAACCGGGTCATCTGAAGGCCGCTATTTTATGTGACCAAACCATCTACGGCGACTCTCTCTAATCTTATCTTCCTCTAGAGCTACTCCAACCTTTTCACGTATATGCACATTTCGTATCCCTTCCCTAAAGAGGTCACTGTGTCCATAAATGAAATTACTGCTTTCCAGTTGACAACCTTCAAAATAGAACTTTTAGCAAAAAACAAAATCATTCAAACGTTTTGATTGGTTAAGCATAGAAAGATGAGTTCCACTCAAGAGTAATATTTGTCTCCATACTCTGCCAAATGATTCTACTACGCTTCCTCAAACCCAATACTAACAGGCATGCATCTAGCGTTTAGAAAAACTATCTCAAAGGAAACCGACCTCATTTCTTTTGATTGCCTTGTTTACAGATTAAAAAAAGTAAATTACAAATGGCTGCCAAGTTGCATGAATTAGACAAATCCACCATCCTGTTACTACTGTGCTACCATAGAGCACCCTATGTTAATATCTGTTAAATCTCAGCCTCTCATTCTCATGATAATCCCATGGCTACAAGGAGGGATCCGTGGGAAGCCCGCTTGAATCACGTTGAAACACCTTCCATAGATGGGCAGCTGATTTAGGAAGAGTTATATTTCATTATGATGTAGTTATTTGTTTCCTTATTAAACATCTTGTATAGATCTATAAATAAGGATTGCAGTGTATAATAAAATTTAAGCTTTTCCCTCCTATTCCTCTCAAATTCCTCGTTTCAACATGGTATCAGAGAGCCGGAGGGATTGAAGAGGAAAACTTCTTCATTGCCCTAGACAGAAGTCACTTGCTCCTCGCCGACAGACGACGAAGTCGGCGGTCCTCCTCAAGGAAGAAGAAGTCGAAGATTTGCCCTCGACGGAAGACTCCTGCGAAGCAAGTGTCCCGATTCCGACAGGAAGGGAAAGATGTCGAAGGAGCATAGTCGAACAACCACGAAGGAGCCGAAGAAGCCTCCTGCGAAGCAACGAGACCGATCCAACAAAAAGGGAAAGTCGTCGAAGGAGCGCAGTCGAAGGAGACGAAGGAGTCGAAGAAGCGTCGCGATCCGACAGGAAGGGAAAGTCGACGAAGGAGCGAAGGAGCCGAAGAAGCCTCTCCTGCGTGCGTGCCCTAGTTACCCAAACCGAGTCATTTAAAGACTCGGCTTGCCCGGTTAAATTAACCGGAAAATTTCTTCTCAAACAAAAAAAAAAGGTTTTCAGCCTTTATTGTTGATATTACCTAATCAATCTTTCTTGACGATATAATCAGCCTTTATTGCTGATATAATCAAATCAGCCTTTATTGCTGATAAAATAACACGATGTTCAGAGAAAAATCATCCCAAAGTCTCAATGGAGAAGATATTAAAAGACTCAGACAACTCCTGGTATCCCTTGAAAAATCTCCTGCATCTCCATCCCTTGCACTTTCAGGTAAGTTTCCCATATTCACCGGATTAAGTACCTCTAGAAATCATTCGAAAGGAATATGGATCATTGACTCAGGAGCCACAGATCACATGAAAAACTCCACTACCCACTTCATCAATTATGATCCTTGCCCAATATACAAGAAAATCATCACTGTTGATGGTTCTTTTGTCAAAGTAGAAGGCCAAGGAGACATACCCTTATCCCCTTCCCTCACTCTAAAAAATGTGCTCCATGTTCCTCAATTATCCACAAATCTTATATCCATACAAAAATTTACCAGGGATCATAATTGCCAAGCTTTATTTAACCCTACTTTTTGCCAATTTTAGGATCAGGAATCGGAGAAGACGATTGGACTTGCTAAAGAGAAAGGTGGGTTGTACTACCTGAAAGAGCCAAACAAATCTAGCTACTCTATGTTATCCCTAATTGACAAGAAATCCACCATTTGGCTTAATCACCTCAGATTAAGACATCCATCAGTAGAAGTCTTGAAACACATTTATCCAAAACTTTTCCATAGATTGGAAAATGAAAAATTTCATTGCGAAACCTGTGAATTAGCCAAACATAAAAGAACCTCCTTTCCAAACAAGAATGAAAGGTGCAATACTCCTTTCTGTCTCATTCATAGTGACATATGGGGACCCTCAAAAATCCCCAACATCTCCGGGGTCGTTGGTTTGTATCTTTCAATGATGACTGCACTCGGGTTTCTTGGATCTATCTCCTCAAAAATAAATCCGACGTTAGTACCATTCTTCCCACTTTTCACATCATGATCCAGAATCAATTCGGAGTCAAAATAAAGAGATTTCGTTCAGACAATGCTAAAGACCACTTCAACCAAACCATACACTCTTACTTCCAGAGTGAAGGTATCATCCACGAATCCTCCTGCGTTCATACCCCACAACAAAATGGGTTTGCATAAAGGAAGAATGGTCACCTCCTAGCTTCCACTCGTGCCTTCCTACTCCACCATACTATACCCAAATCCTACTGGGGAGAAATTCTCCTAACTGCCACCTACCTCATAAACCGACTACCATCAAAAACCTTGGGAATGAAAGCTCCAATGGATATCTTGTTCTCCTTTTACCCCGAGTTTCGAACCCATAATAACCTGATACCCAGAATCTTTGGGTGCACTGCATATGTTCACATCCACAGCCAGAATAGAGGAAAACTAGATCCAAGGGCACTCAAATGTATCTTCATTGGATACTCTGCCACCCAAAAAGGGTACAAATGCTATCACCCCCCTACAAAGAAAATGCTTGTATCCATTGATGTCACTTTTGATGAACAAAACTCCTACTTTACCAAACCTCATCTTCAGGGGGAGACTGAAACAAAGGAAGATGATGAAAGTATGCTTGCACCTCTTGACCTTCCTCCAAGCAATCCTCCTAAAACTCAAACTAGGGAAGCTAAAGACAAAACTATCCTTAGATTTGGGAAGGTATATTCCAGGCGTACAAGTTCAACCTGTGCTCCGAAGCAGATCCAAGAATCTGAGCCATCTCCTGAAAGTAAGGCAAACTCTCCACTTCCCCTATACACTATAATCAACTCTATATCTTTCAATAATTTTTCCTCCACACACAAAAACTTCCTGGTTATACTAGATGATATTCATATTCCTAATGATATTTCTGAGGCACTATCTGATGTAAATTGGAAAAATGCCATGAAAGATGAAATGCAGGCTCTAGAGAAGAACAAGACATGGGAGATCATCAATCTACCGACAGGAAAAAAGCCGGTCGGCTGCAAATGGGTGTTCTCTGTAAAATACAAAGTTGATGTCACACTGGAAAGATACAAAGCAAGACTAGTGGCGAAAGGTTACACTCAGACATATGGCATTGACTAACAGGAAACTTTTGCACCAGTAGCCAAGATGAGCATTGTCAGAATTCTACTTTCAATACCAGCTAAGTACAATTGGCATCTGGAACAATTGGATGTAAAAAATGCATTCCTACATGGGGATTTGGAAGAAGAAATATTTATGGAAATACCACCAGGATTTAAGGAAAATTCTGGAGGTAACAAGGTGTGCAAATTAAAAAAGGCCCTATATGGGCTCAAACAATCACCAAGGGCCTGGTTTGGAAGGTTCTCTAAGTTTATGCTCCTTAATGGGTATAAATAAAGCCAAGGGGATCATACACTATTCTTTAAACACTCAGACTCAGGGGGAGTCACGATATTGCTAATGTATTTAGATGATATTATCTTGACTGAAAATAATGAAAAGGAGAAAAATAGTCTAAGAAAAAGTCTTACCAAGGAATTTGACATCAAATAACTTGGTAGACTAAAATACTTTCTTGGAATAGAAGTAGCTCACTCCAGAAAAGGAATCTTCATCTCGCAACAAAAGTACATTAAAGATCTTATGAAAGAAACAGATAAACTAGCCTCTAAGCCAGCACCAGTAGAATAGAATCTCAAATTGGGAGAAGCTAAAGAAGATCCATATGTAGATAAAGGAGCCTACCAAAGACTTGTAGGAAAATTGATTTACCTTTCCCGCACAAGACTAGATATAGCATTTGCTGTCAGTTTGGTAAGTCAGTTTATGCAAGATCCAAAACAGGTCCATATGCAAGCAGTAGAAAGAATGCTGCACTACCTTAAAGGAAACCCAAGAAAAGGGATACTCTTTAGAAGAGACCAAGAAATAACCCTAGAGGCATACACCGATACTGATTATGCAGGATCACCAGTAGACAGGAGATCTACATCTGGCTACTGCACCTTCCTTGGAGGAAACCTAGTTACATGGAGAAGCAAGAAGAAGAACGTGGTGGCAAGATCCAGTGCAGAAGTAGAATATAGAGCTATGGCCCTGGGAATAAGTAAGTTACTATGGATCAAGGTGATTCTAGAAGACCTAAGGATCAAGTGGAACAACCCCATGAAGCTACATTGCGCAACAAATCGACAATCAGCATAGCCCACAATCCAGTCCAGCATGACAGGACCAAGCACATAGAAGTGGATCGACATTTTATTAAAGAGAAATTAGACAATGGTCTAATATGTATCAACCATGTACCATCGAAAGATCAACTCGCAGATATCCTCACCAAAGGACTGGACGGCTCTGCCTATTTCAGAATGATTGCCAAGCTGGGAATGACAAATCTATACTCCCCAGCTTGAGGGGGAGTGTTAAATCTCAGCCTCTCATTCTCATGATAATCCCACGGCTACAAAGAGGGATCCGTGGGAAGCCCGCTTGAATCACGTTGAAATACCTTCCATAGATAGGCAGCTGATTTAGGAAGAGTTATATTTCATTATGATGTAGTTATTTGTTTCCTTATTAAACATCTTATATAGATCTATAAATAGGGATTGTAGTGTATAATAAAATTTAAGCTTTTCCCTCCTATTCCTCTCAAATTCCTCGTTTCAACAATATCTGCTTAAACTCACTAACTATAAAGCTCGCTAGAAGACAAGATTAATTTATTTGCATTTCTGTTAAGCTGATGTTAAGAGAATGGAGTTGGAAATCTCCAGAAACCTGGAAGAGTAATAGAGAACTTCAAGAACCTGAAATTGGAACCTCAATGAATAGCTTGGGAACTGATTTTCATATCCTGGTCATGGAGAATCAATGCTGGCCATCACTCAGCCGGACAACCAAATCTCCCTGAGTTGGAATTGGCCGCAATCGCCACCCTCCACTGCAACCGCTCGGGTTGTCACACACCCGCAAAATAACCTTTGAACCCTCCTGCAGTTGCTGGATCCCTGATGCCATTAAGGAAAGACCCAGCAGCTGTTGGCTGAAAACTCCTGCCCTTGGCTCCTGCTAGTCACCTAGAAGCGGGTATGCAGCTGTTGTCAACCTACCAACAACCACCAGGAGAGCCCTCCAAAGTTTTCGGTGGTTGCTTGTAGCAGAGTCTCAAAAGACCCCCCTACGACATCTTTACCCACCTCTGTTAGAGTCAGTGAACCCTCGCTTCAAACTTAGAAATCTGAAATCTTATTCCACAATGAATGACACTACAAAAGGTAAATGGCTTTAAACAGACCCTAAGTCCCCAAAACTTACGTGCCGCATCACAAGCGTCACCAACATTTTTCCCCTTTCACACTAAGAAAAACGTGTGAAGATTTCATTCGTCGTACCAAACACGTAATTGAGAATTAAGTGTTGCATTTATAACTTTACAGACAAGGAGGCGTTGTTCATGATGACCATGTAACGGGGACGAGAAATTTGTGAGGGCAAAAATACATAATATATTTTTTTCTTTTTCTCTTTTTTCTTTTTCTTTTTTTATATGTATAGAGAGAAAAAGAGAGGCAGAATATGATATAGTTCCTCTGCCAAGTTACTCATCATTAGCATTCCTTGGCATTGTGATTGAACCACCTAATTGCCCAATCATGCAAACATTTGCACCAACTTGCAAGCCTTCCATGAATTCCTTTGTCCCAGTCACTGCAATGGTACTCATGTTATTCACCAAATCAACTTTAGCCTTCCCAATGCCACTATCAATGATGAAAATCATCATGCTTGAGTTGCCTGGCACAAGTCAAATGAAAAGCTCTGACTGTACAACAAGCTTACTCTACTTTGTTAAACTCCATAGTCCCCCTGGAAGGTGAATGTCCCAGTTTCACCCGTATAAATGGCTTGACTATTAGGAAGACAATGATTTTTTTAAAGTATATCTTTGACATTCCTCTGTGTCGCTAGCTATATAACGTCGATGAGAAAGGATATTGAATAGAGATCTAATCTCCTTCAGCTTTGATTTGGCTACAATTCTCGAAGAACATTAATAAACCAAGTACGTCTGACCAGATAAGCTCTAAATCTGAACTGAATTAAGATTGCAGCATCTTGAGGAGAAATTCCTTCCTCTAATCCTTACAGTTAACAAGAGTTTTCCTTGCAAAGGCCTTCCTGATAATTCTTATTTATGCATGAAGGGAAGGGAATGAATGTTAGGCACCGCAACAGCATACGAAGAGGGAAAATACATACATATCATGCATGCATGCATACCGATGAGGACATCCGGCCATGAAAAGTTTATTAGAGGAAGGGCCGGAGATCTAAGACTAAGATCGGATTGCTCTATTTCTGAGCAATTATTTGTATTTGATTTATTATGTGTAATTTTTTGTTTTTACCCTCACTTGAGGGAGTAGGTTTATGTGACCCCAGGGACACTTTTGTCATTTGATGTTTTATTGTATTTTGTCTATTTATAGGCCTCACCTCCCCCTTGGGAAGGATGATGATTATGATGAATGAAAATTTCTACACATTATGTTTTGGTGCGTTTTAGAGTTTTTGTGAGAGCGCATGTGAAGTCCCTAGGTGAGGGCAAAGCAAGACCCGTCAGCTACAGGAAGCATCCGGGCTCACGATTTATCGATTCCTCCATTCCTCATCAAGCTCAGCATCCTCACATCCAAGCCTAGTCGAATCATCACCCATAAATCTCCTTGGCCGATCCACCATAACCCCTTCCTCTCTTCCTCCTAACCGCCGCCTTCCCCCACCCGGCCATGAAAAGTTTATTAGAGGAAGGGCCGGAGATCTAAGGCTAGGATCGGATTGCTCTATTTCTGAGCAATTATTTGTATTTGATTTATTATGTGTAATTTTTTTGTTTTTACCCTCACTTGAGGGAGTAGGTTTATGTGACCCCAGGGGACACTTTTGTCATTTGATGTTTTATTGTATTTTGTCTATTTATAGGCCTCACCTCCCCCTTGGGAAGGATGATGATTATGATGAATGAAAATTTCTACACATTATATTTTGGTGCGTTTTAGAGTTTTTGTGAGAGCGCATGTGAAGTCCCTAGGTGAGGGCAAAGCAAGACCCGTCAGCTGCAGGAAGCATCCGGGCTCACGATTTATCGATTCCTCCATACCTCATCAAGCTCAGCATCCTCACATCCAAGCCTAGCCGAATCATCACCCATAAATCTCCTTGGCCGATCCACCATAACCCCTTCCTCTCTTCCTCCTAACCACCGCCCTCCCCCCCCCCGCTCATGGCCGAAACTTTCATGACTTCTTCTCCCCACTTTTCTTTCTCCAAATTGATCCTCCAACATTTCCTAAATTAACCTAGCACTAATCTGAGAAATCTGAATTCAAAATTTGAATTCTCCTTGAGCCTTGAATTCCTTTCCTAAATTGTTGGATCATTTTTGGAAAGGTATCCCCCTCAATAAATCTAAAATTTAAATGAAGAATCCTCATTAATTCTCCTTTCTAAATTAGCCTAGCTTAATTGTTGGAAATTTGAATTCTCCTTGAGCCTTGAATTCCTTTACTAAATTATTGGATCATTTTTGTAAAGGTACCCCCATCCATAAATCTAAAATTTAACTGAAAAATCCTCATTAATTCTCATTCCTAAATTAGCCTAGCTTAATTTTAGATACCTGAATTCAAATTTGAATTCTCCTAAAAGCTTTGAATTCATTTCCTAAATTATTGGGCTATATTTGGAAGGATATCCCCATCCGCAAATCTGATTATTAATTGGAAATCTGAACTAAATTATATTTCCTTAGCCATTTGGCTGAAATTGGCAACCCAATTAAAGCTCAAACCAGCCCCAATCAATTGATTGGGCCGACCCCCTCCCCTCATTGAGCCTTACCATAATTATACAAATCTTCTAAACATAAATCTTGGACCCAGGTTTTCTGCTATTCGCTGTCCCGCTGTTTTGGATGCCATCTAATGATGATTGCTGCTATTTTTCTACTGTCAATTGCTTGCTATTTCTCTCCCAAGCCATCCCAAGGTCTGCTAACTGCTAGTGATACACAAATTCAGCCATTTTCCAAGTCCAATATCCGTTGTTCCTAATTTCAGCAATCACATAGCTGGTGTCCAAATTTCCATGGACGACAAAACGCTGTCCAAGTGTGTCAAAGAGATTCATAGTGTTGTCCTTCCCACCGAGACAACCAAATGACTTCGCCGTGGCTTAGTATCTTTGTCTCTTTGTGGGTAAACTCTTCCCCCCTTGCACCTTTTGATCCCTCCTCAATCGTGACATCGTTTTATTGTGAAAATTTATCCATGTAGCCCATACCAAGAGTGTCGTGTGAGTAGATCTTTGTAGTGACTAATTTGTTAATTTGGGGATTATTTCTAAAACATCACGCGAGCATGATATTAATTTATTTGATTATCTATTGGTCCTCCTATTAGCTTGTGATTGATTGCTTAAACTTGATTACCCTCTTGCATGATGAAGTCATTGCTTAAGTTCATGGTGAATTAATAATTTGTTAAGCTTTGTTAAAGTACGAGCAATTTCCAATTCAATGTCACCTGCATATCATGTTCTACATCACATACACACGTACATACATACATACAATGAAATAGAATTATACAATGAAATAGAATTAAAAAGTGTGTTAATAGTAGTCTCACACAAAATTCTCATCAACCGCACATGTCAAAAGTTTGTCCCCATCTCAGTACGGGCAATTTTTGTATTCCGCCTTCATACAACATATAGGCTAATATGGGCCTCCTTTACAAGTGATTTCAAATTTTCAGATGCGTGAGTGCAGTCTATTTCACGATCGGGAGACATTTGAGTAGCATCGATTGTAATCGAGGTGTATCAAACACAGTTTGCATGACGCACGTCCATTCGACGTTTTGCTCCAAATTTATCAAAGTAATCGCAAAAGGTGCTTCTTTGGTAATTTCAATGCTCCTCACACATCAATCATGCTTGATTTGCGAAGTGAGCGCCAGTTTGATGATTTCAATTGTAACCAAGGTGTTTCAAATCAAATTCAAAATCTTTGCATCTGCAGTCCGTCATTTTAGTCAAATTGAATTGTGGATATCCTTTCCTGGTAATTTCCAAGCTACAAATGCATCTGTGCAATCTGTTTCGCAAGCAAGCTATGCTTAAGCAACTTCAATTGTGGTTGAGGCGCCGATTTGCACAACATTTATTAGTCCTTTGTCCCTGTCGTGTTCACTTGAATTTGTCGCAAAATACATATAGTGGTCAACATTGACCATCAATTCAAAACCAAGATTTAGTTTTTCAATAACCATACAAAAACAAATAGACTTGTTTTCTTGGCAGTAGTTCAACAAGAAAAGAACCTCTCAAATATACCATAAACCACATCAACAGAAGAATTAAACCAACAACCAACAAAATGCAAACTAGGGCCATTCAATGAGATTTTTAGTATTCAATTAAATCAAAATAATAGAAAAAATACACGATACATAATAATGTAAAATCAACATTTAAAAAGAGTAATATTGTTACTCATATACCTGGCAAATATTACCTGAAGCATTGGAGGCCTCAATGAAACCCTTTCATTAATAGCAACTTCTGAGCTTTCAACTGTTATGAGTGCCAACTCACCATGCGCACCCAATGCTCTACTTTGGGCTTCTTTGGCTTTCATTTCTTCTTTTCTCCTTCTAGTTTCAAGATCAATTGGTGCGATGCCAGCATCAACAAACACGACCCTGAAACATATTTAAATACAGACTTGGGAGACATATACAGCAGTAAAATCTAAGAAGGCACGCTCAGGAAATTTACATAAGTTGTAAAACACAAAATGAAAAATAAAAATATTCATTTTAAGCAGGCACAAAAAGTTATGCACATTTGGTAAACCGCAAATGATTAACTAAATAAATTACTTTGCATATGCTAAATAATATAAAATTAAACTTCCACCTTTGATAGAGAAATCATAATACAAGAATAAAATTGTTTGCTCCATCATCACTTCCAAGAATTACAAACATATTCTAGAAGTTAGATGGAGGCATTAAAACTGCCTCCTTTTCGAGAGGAAAGGCAATCTGTCATTAAAAAAATCACATATTACTTATTATTTTACAAACATCCTTCTTTTGCTCTCCTAAATGAAAAGCTAAGCCCAAGGAGAACTTTTGGACTAGAGAGAGCGGGAAGGGAAAAAAGAAACGAAGAAAAAGTTCTAAAATTGCTGGTGTGTAAGAGCGTGAGGAAAGTGAGGATTATTACAAAAAGGAGAAACTAAGAGGGCACAGGTCAACATAAAAAGTCCCTAAAAAGGACCGCCAGAAGAAAACTAAACTATATTTTTTTCTTTTTTATCATTGAGATTTGGTATGATACTTATATTGTTTTCAACTAAACTATCATTGTCCAGCTCCTATTCATCTCTCTCTCTCTCTCTAATGAGAATTCTAATTCTATTAGACAAGTTTCTATTAGTAATATTTAAATAATATTGCAACATCTTCATATTTCATAACCATTCGTATTTCTCTCAAAATATTTAGGTTAATTTGACATTAACTTATCCTGTGAGTTGAACCATCTTGAATAACAATGAATTGTGTCCAAATTAATTTGAAATCATTTTGAATCAGCTGTAAGAATAATAATTCATCACTTTTGGCTGATTACAAATTTTATTTATTTACCAACACGCCATGGCATACTCCACATGGACCCCAGCTCGGTTAATGGAACAATCCTCCATGACACCAACAATTTTCTCATTTTCTTTACCCTTTATCCACAACTAAATTTCACTGATGACAAAAAAAAATTGCATTGAATGAATGGAATACTTACTCAATGGTTGTTGGAGTAGCAACAAACAGCTGCCTGCGATGCCAGACAGCACCAGTGGCAGCTGGAATTGCAACATCTCCAAGATACCTATACTGAGGACGCAAAGAAGATATGACAATGTATTGCTGGTACGCAAAAGCACAATACTCAACTGTTTGATCCCATGCTGACCATTCTGGTTGTGAAAGTAGACCACTCACAGATTGAAAAGTTTCCCAACTGCATAGTTCAAAGCTAATCAGACATGTTTCATCGTTCAAAGGCTGAAGTAAATGGTGACTGAATGTGAATGCAACCATTTAGACGGGTAAACTACAAAATAAAAATAATAATGAGCATTGCCTTATTGATTTTCCACCTGTATAACTGGAAATTCTGAGGTGCTGCTTCAGCACCTGCCTGCTTCAAATCATCAGTTGTAGCAAAAGAAGAACTGCCAAAGCCTGATAATGGCATCGATTGGGTGGAAATTGCAGCTGCTGCTAAAGGGGTAATTCGTCTTGATGTTCGGTAAGCAACTCCAAGCAGTGCACCACCATGCAATCCAATAACCTTCATGCAGTTCGCAATGGAATTAAGGGATAACCACAAATAATTAAAATTTCACAAGGAAAATAAGTTAAAAAACGATTAAGGGAATATAATGAATTACTAACATTATAACACACGAAAAAAGCTGTGCACTTTTATCTATGAAATAATGATTACCAAATTACTCTGGTCAGAATAAGCCTCATCCTATGTTTTAAAAGACGGAAACTTAAAATAAGGTGCTTTACCAATTAGCATGAGACAGGACGTAAACACCATAAATTTTATATTTTTAAGATTTCGTGAATAAAAAAATATGATTAAAAAATCAAATATTAGATAAAAATGAAATAAATTTCAAAGTTCAAAGTCCATAATCATATTCATACTCCTAACCACAAAGTATAATTTACACAAACATAGAAAAACAAACAAAATGCGACATCAAAACGAAGCAGAATAAGAGGAGAGTAAGATAGGGCTGTAAAGACAAGCAGCACATTAGCGAGGGAAACAAAGAACTGCAAGGTAGTCTCCAACAAAACCAACAAAGATCAAAGAAACTAGGATGCAAGGAAGGTTAAGGAAAGTTGGCTTATGGCTTCAATGTTTTGTGCGCTTGTGGAAAAGGAATCAACTTGATAGGACTAAACTTTTTATCTTTACATCCAGATTTTTTTATTAATAGATAGTCAAGATATTTATCATAATATGTTAAACTACGTAATTTGATCATTTAAATTAGTTTAATTTATATCATGGAGTTGTTGCCCCACTAACAGGGTGTAAAAGACAAGATCAGGTGATGCGGACATCCAACCGTCCATGCCTATCCGAGGAGCTGAAGATCGACGGCCGTGATCGACCCATGTCATCTTAAATTTTTATTTGTAATTTTTATTTTAATTATGAATTTTTCGTTTTTACCCTTACTTAAGAGGGTCATCCTATGTAAGCCCTAGGGGCATGTGTCTTGTTTTAATTTCTTAGGCCTATATATAGAGGCCCTTTGCTTGTGTAATGGAATGATGAATTATTAATGAAATTTTAGATTTCTTTGCTTGATCTCTTAGTGTGTTCATTGGAGCCTTTGTCCAGATCTCTGTGTGAGTTCTGGAGAGGAGAAGTCCTATGGGAGGACAACCTTGTTTCCACTAGCCGCAGGATGGGTCCGGCTCGTGGATTGAAGTCCCTCGGGGAGGGCAACGCATCACCTGTCAGTCTTCGGAAGAGTTCAAGGCTCGCGGTTTTATCTTTTGTTTCTTTGTTGTATCTTTCTTTTCCCTAAATTACCTTTCTCCTTCCTCCATAGACACCGGCCAAAATCCCTCCAACACTACTGTCAGCCACCTAGCCCAAAGTCCCCTTGCCTTCCCTAACCCGCCACCCTCAGCTCCACCTTAGGCCGCCACCCTCCCCCTCATCCAGCAGCCGCCTGCCTCTCCCAAATCCCCTTCCCCGCCAGCCTTCCCAAGCCTCTCATAACCATCGGCCATCCCTTTTGGCCAATTTGAATTTCAAATTTCAAATTGCCAAATAATTACTTTCCTAAATTACCTCCACACTATTTAGGAAAGAAACATTATTGGGATTCAATCTATTTTGAATTTCAATTCCCTCCACATAAAATTTAAACCCCATTAGGAAGCTTTCTCAATTTAAATCAAATCTGAAATAAAAATCAGATTTGATTTCAATCACATTAATTCCATTGGGGACCACATTCATTGAACCTAGACTTGCCTCCCTCTTCCTATGGCCGGCCACCCCTCTCTCTCCAATCACATTAATTGGACCCCAATTAAGGATCCAATTAATTAAATATCTTGGCCTAATTCCCTCCCAATCCCCTTTAATTCAAATTTCAAATTTGAAATTCCCCTAACCCTACATTAATTAAAATCTGAATTTATTTTCAGATTGTGGTAATCTCCTCCATTAAGGGATGTTTGAAATTCAAATTCTCCTTCCTTCCCCCCCACCCCCTTTTTTTTTTGAATTTTCAAAATTCAAATGACCCCCCCTTTTCGTTTCACATCACCAGGCAGGCGGGCACTCAAGCCAATTCCTCAACTTGTGGAGCATATGCCTCGTAAGCCCAAAGCTTCTCTTGACTGCTACAGGTCAATTTTACCCAGCACTACCCGAAGGTGAACCCCATATGAGCCCCCAAGCACCTTTTAAAACAATGGCCTCATTCAAGATCCCACCCATAAATATTAATCAAAGTTTAAAATTGTGCAATTGGGTTTTGATGATTTTTTGTTTGTGAGGCGAGGCGTAAGCCTCAAAATCTAAAAATTGCGTAAAGTAAAACATAAAGGTTAAAATTGATTTTTTATATAGTACTCAAATAATATGTTAAAGGATAGCATATTAACTTTCTATTAAACTATGAAATCACAAATTGGCATACATATGAAATAAAAAAGTGTACAAGATGTTAAGTGGCAAGTGATAAATAACGTGAAATAGAATTAAAATTCAAATATTACAATACAAAACAACATAAAATATAGGAATTGTATAAAAGTATCATATAACATCAAGTTCAACTCCAAATTTCTTCTTTCCCAATTCACTACACATACACATCTAATTCTTAAAGAAAGCTAAAATAATTGGCAATAACTCAAAAATCATCTGCACTCTCTCATCCAAGGTCACAAAAATCGGACCAGAAGTCAAACTGGAAAAATAAGAGGTTCAAAGTTCAACGGTTCGACCGGAGTTGAACTAGATGATGTAATAAAAATTAAAATTATTTAAATAAGAAATAAATGATGTAATAATAATTATATAATGATATAAATTTGACACTAAAAAATAAATTTTATTCAAAAATAAACTTATAAATTATATATAAATTCACACTATTTTGATAAAATTTATAACCACAAATTATAGAGAAAAGACCAAAATGATTCCATTAACTCTTTATGAAAGACTAAAATGGTCCACAACTATATTAAAAGATAATTTGGGTCCAACAAGTCTTTAGAAAAGGATCAAAATAGTCACATAATGAGACTATTTTTGTTTCTCTTTAAGGAGTTGAGGGACCAAAATAGCTATTTAATATAATTAGGAACTATTTTGGTCGTTTATAAAGAATCAAGGGACCATTTTGGCCATTTTATCAAAAATTATATATTAAATTTATATTATAAACTTGCATCTATAAATAGATAAACAATTAAATATAATATATGTTAATTAGTTATAATTAATAAATAGATTAAAATTATTTTTTAATAATATATATTTTAAAAATAAAAATAGACAAACAATTAAATATAATTAATCAATAAAGTAAATATTAATCCCATTATTAAAAAAAATTTAAAAACTATTTAAAAATATATAATTTATATGTTTTGAAATAGAACATTTCAACTGAGTTATTTAGTCTAACATCACTTGGGAGTTTTGTTTGATTTTGTTTATATAGCTTTTTTTTTATTTGTTTGCATTAATGACTCACATGGAACGATGCGATCATGCGAGCATACTTTTTGGTACTTAGTTAATAAATGATCATTACAAATCATTAAAAAATAAAATATATTATATTTAATTTAATTTATTAAATTTAATGTTTTAAATAAATTTAATTATTTAAAGAGGAAAGCAATTAAATTGGTTGGTTCTTAAAAATCGGTACCAATTTAACGGTTGGTCGGTTCAACCGACGATTCAGGCTGGTTCACACCAGTTTGATGTTATTTTTGTTTTTCTTCTGGACCTTACCGGTCATATGATCAATTCGCGGTTGAACCGGTCAAGTGTGGTTTTCAAATCCATGCTCTCATCACAGAGATGGCCTTTATTTGAGTCGTCATCATAAAAAATTAGTCTCTCCTGTGCCTCATCCTATAAAGTCCAATACTTCCCAATCTACTTCATCTATTTCAGTCATCTTTCTCTTTTATAAATGTTTGTCACCAACATAAAGAAGAGAGTAATACTCCAAAATTTTTTGAGGAAGAGGTGGTGGCATGTGCAGCTTCCAAGTGATCACCGATGACAACTACGATGCTAATGGCTCGAGGATGCATAAAGGCATGATTTGTTCGGAGCTTTTATTTATGATTTATATAAATTTTAATAAGAAAATATATGAATAGGTGATGCATACAACTCACACCAGCTAAGCGAGGCACGCCTCAACTAAACTGAGGTGCACGGCTCATTAAAAAATACTCGAAACATAAGTCTCAAGGCATTTTTCACAAGAATTGCACTGAGGCGAAACTCGTATTGCACAATTTTAAATAATGATATTAATATTACTTGTGACTATCAATTCATATATGAAGTTAGCATTTTTAAGAGCTTAGGTATGATCATCTCCATCTCAATCAGAGCAAGCATTTTGAATTTTGTCTAGTAATTCATATAGGTATTCTATTACTTTTTTTTCACAATCCAAATCCTCCCAAATATACAAGTAGCGGCAGATTTACGCTGGGCGCCCTGGGGGCAAGGGCCCCCTTATAACCTAAGATACAATATATATGGTAATACAAAAGTAATTATATTAGGTATTTTTTTCCTTCCATTTTCACCCTAAATAATAACTAAACGAAGAAAATGGGAAGAGCTCGAAGCTAGTGCTTTCTGTGCTTTCGTGATGTAGGCAAGGGGGGGCGGGGGCGGTTCGGATGATTTTGGCTGACTTGGTTCCTTGGTTTGGGCTTGGCTATTCGGGTTTTGCTGCTTTGTTGGGAGCTGCTATGTTTTCAGCTCATTATTGCTTATAGTTCATCTCCTTTTTAGCTCATTAAGGGGTGTAGTCCTAGTTCTTTCCCCCTCTCTGTTGGCCTTTCGGTTCCTCCGCCTGGCTCTTGTCCCGTGGTTGGCTTTTCCTGTACCGCGTGGCTGCCCCTTCATGTCCCCTGTGTGGCCCCTTCGAGTGCTGCTCTTGGAGCCGCCTGCTGGCCTTCTGTTTTCCCTTTCCTGATTGGTTCGGCTAGAGGTGTTTGGGGTTGTTTGGCTACCTCTTTTCACCTATATATGGGTTGTTTTGAAGCTTTAAAAAAGGTGTTATGAAGTGATTTTTGGAGTGAAACCTGAGGGTTTTCAGGATAGCTTGCGAGCTATGCCTCTTCTTCGTCTCGAACTTCTTATCTAATTCTTCTCTCCGCAAGTGACCATTTCATTGTATCTTTCTTCTCAAGCTGTTTTAGGTTGAAGTTGATCTTTGTTTTAAAGAATATTGTTATCTTGTTTATGTTTTAAGGTGTTTTATGTGTTTTTTTGCGTCTTTTTGTGGTCTCCAAATTGTTTTGGAGGGATAGTATTTCCTTTTTTGTGACCAAGGGTTCTCTTACTTGTTTTAGGAACTTTTGATTGCATCAATTTGGTATTAGAGCCTAGGTTAGTATATCCTAGGTTTGTATGTGAGTCTAGGTTGTCGTGTTAGTGTGTGTCTTTTGTAATGGCTCAAGAATATGATGTAATAGAATCTATAGTAGATAAAAATCAGCCTGGTGATATTGAAGTCCAAATTCCAACAAACGAATGGGTCCCGTCCCAGGGTCGACTGATTTTGGCTGACTTGGTTCCTTGGTTTGGGCTTGGCTATTCGGGTTTTGCTGCTTTGTTGGGAGCTGTTATGTTTTCAGCTCATTATTGCTTATAGTTCATCTCCTTTTTAGCTCATTAAGGGGTGTGGTCCTGGTTTTTCCCCCTCTCTGTTGGCCTTTCGGTTCCTCCGCCTGGCTCTTGTCCCGTGGCTGGCTTTTCCCGTACCCCATGGCTGCCCCTTCATGTCCCCTGTGTGGCCCCTTCGAGTGCTGCTCCTGGAGCCGCCTGCTGGCCTTCTGTTTCCCCTTTCCTGATTGGTTTGGCTAGAGGTGTTTGGGGCTGTTTGGCTACCTCTTTTCACCTATATATATGGGTTGTTTTGAAGCTTTAAAAAAGGTGTTATGAAGTGATTTTTGGAGTGAAACCTGAGGGTTTTCAGGATAGCTTGCGAGCTATGCCTCTTCTTCGTCTCGAATTTCTTATCTAATTCTTCTCTCCGCAAGTGACCATTTTATTGTATCTTTCTTCTCAAGCTGTTTTAGGTTGAAGTTAATCTTTTTTTTAAAGAATATTGTTATCTTGTTTATGTTTTAAGAAGGTGTTTTATGTGTTTTTTTGCGTCTTTTTGTGGTCTCCAAATTATTTTGGAGGGATAGTATTTCCTTTTTTGTGACCAAGGGTTCTCTTGTTTTAGGAACTTTTGATTGCATCAATTTGGTATTAGAGCCTAGGTTAGTATATCCTAGGTTTGTATGTGAGTCTAGGTTGTCGTGTTAGTGTGTGTCTTTTGTAATGGCCCAAGAATATGATGTAATAGAATATATAGTAGATAAAAATCAGCCTGGTGATATTGAAGTCCAAATTCCAACAAATGAATGGGTCCCGTCCCAGGGAAACTCTACCGATCCGATCCAGAACGAGCTCTATAAACTTCAAGAAAAAATGATTTTGTGCGCTAAAAGATATGAAAAGAGAAAGAGTCATCTTCAAGCCCAATTTAATCAGGAAAAAGAAATTATTTAAAGAAGGTATGCGGCTCGAATTCAAGAATTAGATTTGGCATATGCTGCACAGATGAAAATCTTAAAATCGATCGCATCAGGAGATGAGGATTCTCCACCTGGGGAGTATTTGATGTAGGCAAAGGGGGGCTCGGCTAATTTTGGCTGACTTGGTTCCTTGGTTTGGGCTTGGCTATTCGAGTTTTGCTGCTTTGTTGGGAGCTACTATATTTTCAGCTCATTATTGCTTATAGTTCATCTCTTTTTTAGCTCATTAAGGAGTGTGGTCCTGGTTCTTTCCCCCTCTCTGTTGGCCTTTCGGTTCCTCAGCCTGGCTCTTGTCCCGTGGCTGGCTTTTCCTGTACCCCGTGGCTGCCCCTTCCTGTCCCCCATGTGGCCCCTTCAGGTGCTGCTCCTGGAGCCGCCTGCTGGCCTTCTGATGCAACCAAAAGAAAACCCTTGGTCACAAAAAGGAAAACTATACAAAATACTAGGTCTCCACAACAAATTGGAGACCACAATAACAACGAAATACTACTTGCAAATTAAAGAAAAGAAACACAACTTACACTTCTAAACAAAACATGGCTTTTATAAGAAAGGACAACAACAACAACACGCAACGACACCACTGAAAGACACCTTACAACTTATAAAATTTTTAAGAGAAGAAGGATACAATGAGGTGGTCACTTGCGGAGAGAAGAAAGAGATAAGAAGTTCCAGACGAAATATAGCTCGCAGGCTATAAAGAGAAGAAGAGAAAACGAAGAGGCATAGCTCGCAAGCTATCCTAAAAACCCTCAGGTTTGGTTTCCAAAAATCACTTCATAACTTACTCTTTTTTTGTCAAAATCAACCTATATTTATAGGTGAAAAGAGGCATCCAAACACCCCAAACAACCTCTAGCCGAACCACACTGGAAAGGGGAAACAGGAGACCAGCATGCAGCTCCAGGAGCAGCACACGAAGAGGCCATATAGGGGACAGGAAGAGCCAGCCACGGGTACAGGAGCCAGGCGAATGAACCGAAAGGCCAACAGAGAGGGGGAAAGAACCTGGACCTCACCCCTTAATGAGCTAAAAAGGAGATGAACTAAAAGTAATAATGAGCTGATTAAGAAGCAGCAACATAGCATTAATAAGCTGAAAACATAGCAGCTCCCAACACAGTAGCAAACCCGAATAGCCAAGCCCAAACCAAGCAACCAAATCAGCCCAAAAGCCAAGAATGAGTCAAAACCCCTTTGCCTACATCACCTTCTGTTTCGCCTTTCCTGATTGGTTCGGCTGGAGATGTTTGGGGTTGTTTGGCTACCTCTTTTCACCTATATATATATATATATATATATATATATATATATATATATATATATATATATATATATATATATATATATATATATATATGGGTTGTTTTGAAGCTTTAAAAAAGTGTTATGAAGTGATTTTTGGAGAAAACCTGAGGGTTTTTAGGATAGCTTGCGAGCTATGCCTCTTCTTCTTCTCCTTCTAGGATAGCCTGCGAGCTATGCCGCTTCTTCATCTCGGATTTCTTATCTAATTCTTCGCTCCGCAAGTGATCATTCCAGTGTATCTTTCTTCTCAAGTTGTTTTAGGTTGAAGTTGATCTTTATTTTAAAGAATATTGTTATCTTGTTTATGTTATGTTTATGTTTTAAGAAGGTGTTTTTATGTGTTTTTTGTGTCTTTTTGTAGTCTCCAAATTGTTTTGGAGGCATAGTTTTTCCTTTTTTGTGACCAAGGGTTCTCTTACTTGTTTTGGGAACTTTTGGTTGCATCATTTCACTTTTGCATTTTCTTCAGAGGAAGAAACACTAAGCAAGCAGAACTGTGCCAACAAAATGCAACTACAGTGGAGATGGAGATGGATTAGCCATTTAACCCTATTTAAAACATTATATCTTAATAATTCATTGAGATTTGAGAATAAAGTTGTTAGCAAGTAGTCATTTTGGTTGCTTGGGCTAAAATTGAGATTTTTTATTTGAGTGGATAATTGATACATCACAATACAATGTATTTGATGAAGCATAAATTTTGAAAAGATATTTGAGTTGGAAATTTTTAAAGTTGAATTTAATATAATTCAAATTTTAATTTTAGCATATTATTAGCATGTTTATGTAATTTTTGTGTTAAAAGCAGCTCTATTTTATTTTGTGTTAAAAGCATCTTGTTTATGTAATTTTTGTTCTATTTCTTAAATAGGTTTTACTAATTTCTTAAAAATTCATTTTTATTTAATCTTATGATGTTGTACTTTTTTTCAAAATCAAATTCGTTTTCATTGTCTGTTTATTAAAGTGTTATTGTTTCAATAATTTGAAAGAATGTCAAGAGCTAGCGTTCTCAATTGTAAATTTTTTATTTATCATATATTCTATCTTTTTTATAATGATGATTCTATTTTTTTTTTCCTTAAAACCGCCAATGCCAGTTTTAAGCCGGAATAAAAAAAAAAGGCTGAGGGTATTTTAAAATTCAATAGTTTGTGCCCCACATAAAAAAAAAATCCTGGCTCCACCCCTGTATACAAGATAATTGTAGAAAACTTAGTGTGGTTTGCAACTTAAAAGCATCTTCTATTTGCTTATCAAAAGAGGTTAATGGCTTTCATTTCGGAAGAATCTTCTAATGAAAAAATTAAAAGTTTGATATCCCAAGGGATGCCTTACCATATTGCAGATATTGCGATAGGTACAATGGGTACATTAATAAAATTTCTCTATCTTAGTATATACATCCACTTAAACATCGATAGAAAAGGTAAAGCATGGGATAAGAATAGAATCTTCCTATAAAGTGGACTTCATCGGTTGAATTATTCCATAATGTGTTATTTTCTATTAGATTACTAGAAGAGGCACATGGTATAAGAATTTTCTGCTAGATAAATCACACACAACTCCATAAAATCTAAAAGAAATAGCTTCAAAAACCCCATTAAAATATCTCATATATATCTTAATAATTTTACATGACAAACTGATTCTCTCTATTAGATTATTGGAAGGGGCACATATTATAAAATTTTACATCTCCATCAAATCTAAGAAAAACTACTTCATAAACCCCATTGAAATATCTCACGCATAACATCATCACTGCTCACCATCCAGATGATAGCCCATGTTCGTCACAACCATGCAATTGAGCACCTCCCTCACACGCACTCGTCTAAGGATCCTCCTACTGCCCTCAAAGCATCGGGTTCTAGTTCTCCTACTGAGTGCACTCTTTAATTCTTTGTTGAAGTTGTTGGGAGGTTAAAGGTTGAAGGCTTTATAACTTCAATGTACCACATCCAACCATTTCCATTTATTTATTCAATAAGACTTAATTCCACCTCAACATTACAAACTTCAATTTTTCAAGGCAAACCTGCACCTATTTTCACTAAAGATGACATTTCAGAACTTGTATGTCCACTCACTTTTTTATTATTGGAAATTTTTCTTTGGGTCAACCTAATATAGAGATTATTAGCAAATTTACGTAAATCATAAACTTGGTTAGTGACTTATCAATTGGGCTCATTTCCCCTTGTCATATCATTATAAGATTATCTCTAGAAATATATTACACAACTATTCTTACAGTGATGCTACTATGTCAATGGCTACCAGATGTGAGCTACAATGATCTTCTCACTTTGACTCCTTCATAGAACTAGCTCTCACTTATATCTAGGTTTCTTCCTCGTTTACTTCTATATTATTTCAACTAATCCATTTTATATTCCTTGGATCAATTTTTTGATGATGTTGTGACTCATCTCTTTAGACCAACCGTTATTGACCTCCGACAAAGTAGATCAAACACGATGAGAACGACGGCCAACAAATGCGACATCGCGAGAACCAGTTTGAACCCCACGATCGCAACCATACAATTCTTGTGAATTTGGCGATTCATGAACATACGCGTTACTAACAATTTCCATAATTATCTTGAATGGCCCATATTCTCTAGCTTGCAATTTTTAATAATTTAGATAGGAATATCTCTCAAGTAGATATCTGCAAGTTATGATTTTGTCCTACTATAAAAGAATCATCTTGCAACTACAAATTTAGACATCTACTAACCCCCTTATATGATATTAAAACCTCTAAATTGAAAATAGGTTAATAAAGACGTCAACTAGTAATTCAAGAACATAAGTAACATTGTCAATTTTCCTAATAATCTTGAATGGCCAACATACTCTAATTTTCAATTCTTTATGTTTTATACATGTAGCCCAGATAAATGAGATCTTATTAACTGATCGAAGGGTCAATGCAAAATCAAAAGAATGATCCTTACTCAGAAAATAGGAACTAAGTCGAAAACTCGAAATTGTTATTATTAGGGAAGCCAAAATTTCCAATTCCTTCAGCAAGTCTTAAAAAGCATTAAGTGAAGATAAGGAACCTCTCTTCTTCAGCAAGTCCGATAGAGCATAAAACACAAGGCCAAAAAAATTATCCCAAAGCTCATACAAAGCACGAGGCTAAACCTAAAGGATTTTTGCAATCAATAAGTCTTTTACACACAAAATTCTAAATCAATGACTATTTATCATTGACCTAACATAAGCCCTAAATGCTAGATCACAGCGTACATCCTTCATCAAACTCACCAAAGCATAAAATATAGGGCAAAAGGTATGTGCATTTCCCAACAAATTGATGAATACAATTCAGATTAATTCTTTCACTAACTACACCGAACAATATATAGGATGGAAAGAACCCCAAATCCCAAAAGAACATGCAAGAAAATAACTAAAAAGAAGTTATAGACATGAAAGCAAAAAAAAGGGAAAAATTAAAGAGTAGTTACAAAATACGAACAAAAATGAAAATTCAAAATGCAGCACATTTTGCATCCTTTGAATTGCAAAAATTAGAACTTAAAAAAAAATTGAACACAAAACTCGACTAGCAGGGAACTCTGTAGCTTGCCAATGAGCACAAAGAAGACCTCTCATCGGCTTTCAAATATTCAAAGAACATGAACCATGATTGAACATAAAATAACTAAAAGTGAGACCAACTATTCATAGGCGAATGAGTGCCCTGTGATGGTCTACTTAAACACTCATGGGGATGAAATGCAAAAAAAAAAAAAAATACAAAACTTTACACATAACAAGATTCCAACTCACATTCTAAGCCACCGAATCCACAACATATTCACAGAATCAGACATGAGATGCACTTCAAATTTTCAAAATAAAATTTTGTACGCATGTTAACTACAAATATTCACACAAACAATTAAACTTTGGATATTTTTAAACCATGCACGCATCAAAAGTTCATTTTCAAATTCAAAATTACAACTGCCTTGAGAAGCATTCAACTGCTTTGAGAAGCATGTCTCTATTTCAAAAGCACACAAGTACATGTAAAAGTCGCAAGTACACTATGAAATGCACCCAAGAAAATGCAAATACAGTATTTTGTCACGTTAAAAATCATGCAAGTACATTATGAATCATAAAAATGTACTATGTAAATGCATCAAAAGGTGTGCACACCATCTAAAAAGAAAATCAATTTGTTAAAAGCAACTTACACGCATGTCTTCCTAAAAATGCATCCTCATTTTGAGTTCAGAGAACATTGTGCTAACTAAGAATAAGTTAAACTAAAATTCTCGTGCTTTGAATAGTACGCAACTACTCCGCAAAGCTTACAATTATTTTAAAACTTGCAAACTCTTTTTTCAAACTCAGAAGCATCCACTTGTGCTCCAACGAATGTATTAAATGCTCAAACTTAACGTCTAAGAATATTACGCGAACTAAAATAAGTTGAACTCAAATTCATTCCGCTCTAAAAAACATATGACCATTTTGAAAAACATGTAATCACATTGAGAATTTTATGAAGTCTCATCCAAAATCAAGTTCTTCAATATGTAGGCATGTTCTCGGACTTGTCGCCATGCTTATAAGGAATGGTTGTTAGTCTCATATATCAAGTCTGATCCTCTACATTTTAAAGACCAAAGTTGACAAGACTTGAACCCCGATGGTAGCCAGGTTTACGAAAAATCTCAACCAATGGGGAATATGATATTTAAAATGCCCCTAAATTCCAAAGCTAATCATTTGGAGTTTAAACTCTAATAAAAATTAAAAAAAAACTCAATATTTACAAGCTTCAAAACAGTTCAAGTGAAATCTATCACATAAAACAAAAAGGAAAATTTTATCCATCCTTCGTAATAGTTTGTTGAAGGTATAATTACAAATAACCTCAACTCACAAATAACCTTGTCAAGTGTATAACTATGTTTGCTGTCAAATGATTCTCACCACAGAAGTCGTGGCACACATCCTCTAACCAATAATTTTGCTGCCAAATGACACCACAAACAAATGGTTATAACCATAGGCCTCCGGTAGGATGGCTTCACCGCAAAATGGCACTATTAAATTATAATCACGGCCAGAGATCCTAACTTTCCCAATAGCTTAAAAAAAAGCTTTGAGTAAGTGCATCATATAATGCACTAGATATGATACAATATCATCTTTCAGCTAAAGAAAATTTAAATCCATCCCCTTAGACAAACATCCACCCCAACTTTATAAGATCACCTTGGAGCATGCATGCTACCAACAATGATCTTTCGGTCAAGTTAAGTGAGCTACCTCTATTGACTAAGTAAATCAGAATCTATGTAAACCCAGGATGATGAAACCATTGGATCTTGATCGAGTTCGTCATCATTTGCTCCACCATCTGCTTGAAATTTGTGATGGCAAATTTCTTAACCCTAAGTCAAATTGTGTGCTACTATACACCAAGCATTTAGCTTCCAAAAACTACCCTTAATCGAAAACTCTCTCTCGTCACTAAAAGGGGTAACTAACCATAAGAGCTTACACCTATGAGAAACTTGAAACAAGATCTTATGGTCCTCACAAACTGAGGACGAAATATTTGAGTAGTATCTTATTTGCAATATAATCAGCCTTATGAAAATTTCACATTGAACCACTAAACTCTATCGGAAGAGTCCGACACAAATTTTTGGAGCACAAGCATGGCTAGAGTTCTGATTGAATTGAATGTTTCTATTCCTCTCGAAAAGGATGTGTGGATTAATTCCTCATCTTGTGGCTATTAGCATAAGGTGGAATTTGAATGCATTCCACTTTATTGTTTTTCTAAAATTTTTGGGCACAACTATCCAAAATGTTTCAAGACTTATTTGAAACTAAAGAAATCAAACATCGGGATACCAGGAGCACATATAAATAAACAAATTTTACCTTCAAATATTATGATTGCAACTCTTATTCTACTAGGCTTGCGCTCAAAATCTAGATCTTTCAATGAAATCAGAGCTTTTTTTATCTTCTCCTGCTAGCCCAAAGAATATGGTTAACTCATCACCCACAAGCATGAACATTGATCCTAGTCTTCATAATATGCTTACCCCTCATCTTCATCCTATTAATGAAGACGATGATCACATTTCAGAGTAGTTTTATGATTTTGATGAGTCTTTAGAGAATTGATGCATTAGTGGATAATAGATTTCAAATCTTGCTTGTTAAGCTGGCAGCAATAACAATAACAAAATCTATCGTCCCCTAGATTCACCAGGCCTTAAGCAAGGCATTAAAAAAGAGAATAATGCATTTTTTTCCTTTTCAATTGAAAGATTATTCACCCTATGTCTCATGTTATATGTAACTTCACTTTTTTATTTTTTTATTTTTTTACTTTTCCTTGGGCCTTTTTTTGTACTCATTCCATTAACTGGTTATGAAATTATCCTTTTAGAAAATAAAAAACACTCATCTCCTTTCATTTCTATGCAAGAAAAAATTAATGCATCTGACTAATCCACATTAATTCATCATCCACCCATCAAAGTCCCTTGTTCTATGCTTACGAATGAAATAATATTGATAATCTTAAGAGACCCTTGGACCATTGTGTCATCCCCACCCCTGCACCTTATAAGATTCTTACAAAATCCTGAAAGTTACCTCACAATGTTGGTCCGGGCCCGGTTGGATTACCCTTCAGCCCTTTAGCAGCACAAGAAGGAAGTGAGTTAGTTAAGGTTGTCAATTGAATTCAAGAAATCAAGTCAAAATTTCTATATTAAGAATAGTAAGCAACCATATACAGCATTATCATGTTGCAACAGAAGGAATGAATCACTATATGAGGTAAAAAGACCAGTTTCACAAAAAAAAAAAAGAGCAAGAAATGAAGTCCTCTGATCAAACATCATGTCAAAATTACAAAACACTTCACACAAACATGCAACAAAAGTGTGAGAATCTAAGATCATATAGCATAGGCCTCTAGGACTTACGTAATGATGAGCGATCAAACACTGCTAAAGTACTAAACAAGCATATACTAGTGGCACTTGCAAGAAGAAATCAGGATAAGGAAAATGTAAATGGAAGATCAGGAAAACAGCACATACTGGCTCATTGCGACCATCTATGGACCTTGTCAAAACATGAGAAGTACCATCATCCAGTATTATTCGGACTTGAACTGTTGCAGAGGAAGCTGCACTAGCAGCTGCAGCGGCTGCAGCAGCTGCAGCAGCTTGAGCCTCCTTTGCCTTCTTGGATGAGCCTCCCTTAAGTATGACCGGCATTCTTGGAGCCAAAGCAGTTTCCAGTAGAGCATATCTATCACGACAATTATCCCAAGCAAACAGCCTCCCAGTCCCTGAATCAACCACGGACCAATCACTAGCCTTGTAAACTGCAAAGGAAGGAATATCAGGCCAAACAATTGAGACATACCTGCAAGAACAAAAAAAAAAGAAGATTATTAAGAGATGGATGGAACAATATTAGAAAAAAAAACTAGAATAACTAGCTTCATTTTATAAAGACCTATAAAGTATGACAAGTAAAACTACTCAGATAGACCAAAGGATGGTCTTTTTGCACAAAAAGTAATGTTAAATAATACTTGAGTCGAGCAGATACAAGAGCAACAAAGTAAAAAATATATTATGTTACCAGAATACTAGAAAAAGATGCAATCACACGAGATGTATAAATAGATTCATACAGTAGTGATTTAAAAGTACTTAATTTATTTAAAGTATATAGTGCATCTAAGGCTTTATATGAAACAAGAACTATAGAAAAAAGAAGGAAAAAAAAAACTGCACTTCAACCTTCATGCCTAAAGACACATGTCTGCAAAAGAATAGTACGCTCCTAATAAGTTGTTTGATATCAGAGTTGTTTTTAAGCATAAGTCAGGAAACCTGCATTTTAATAAGACTCTGATTTCCAATTGTTCCTCATGTCTCGTAAAGTTTAGATATATCATGAATAGCGTAAGGATACCATCAATAGCTATTAAGAAAAGTGGATGCAAATGAACTCAAACAGCATATTTTGTACAGCATACTATAATGAAGTCATCGACAGACATCACGATTTACTTTGCAAAATTGGAGAGATTAGAAGTGCATAATAATTAAAGTTATCATATTCTAGAGTAAGCAGATTGGATTCATGGCAAGTGACTAACTTTCCAGAACTGCTTACAGACAGAATTGAGTATGAATCATGAGGTGCAGGTGTGCTGATATGCTTCCTGGTCTGCTTAACAACAAGTGGCTCAGTTGACTCTACCCTAGATCTCCCTGTTTCAGATATGGAGCCTGTACTTCCAAGGGAGGGATTGGCTGTGTTGGAAAGCTGAAAATTCAGTAATTTGAGCTCTCTTTCAACTATATATACTGCAGAGTGTTCTCTGCTTCCTGAAGGTGACGGTAGAGGAGTAACAGCTGGAAGAGATCTTGCATCAAGCTCACAAAGAATAACTCCAATATTGGTTCCAGTTGCAACAAGGTGTGGTTGCAATGGATGAGCAACCATGCAATAAACCTGCGAGGCATATAACTACGTTCAATATGAGATGAAGTCAAAACTAACCAATAAACTTACTGATGTGGATAAAGCTATGCAGCCTGTAAGACATTAATGAAAAGTTTAAGTTGTGTTAAGAAAAATTGCACAAGAAAGAAAAAGATAGCACGAAGAAATCTACTATCAATCAGTAAAAACCGTGTAAACGAACACCAAATATAAGCAGTTTAGATCATAGATGAATACCAGTTACATATGAACCCTAACAAACAAACTAATTTTTTCAACTTATCAGCATACCAACAAAATTGGTTAGGGGTACATGCGTGTCCCATGTGCTATAATTCATGTTGACCTTCTCAAGAATATTAATTAGTTGTGTCAACGATCCATATCATTTCCTTTATACCATTCAGAGAGTGGCCAAGTCCAAATATAATCCATGGGAATGTTATATCAGGATATTTGAAAAACAAAAATCTATGAATTTATATTATACTTGAGATATCACCAAAAGTCATCCAGCTATGTTTGCACCTCCTCTAATTCTTTATTTAATATTGAACCAACCTTAATTTGATTTAATTTACATGAATAAGTCATGCGAGTTTTTCTGCATCCAAAGATCTTGCTAAACTCCAATTAAAACAAACTGCTACATAATTTATGATGTTACTGTACTACCAATCGTTTTAGGCATAGGAAAGAAGCTAGACTAAATTTACAGCTCCACAAACCGAATGAACCTTTCCCAAAGTGTTATAAGAATAAATACTCACTATTCTGTCTATTCTCTTCCTCCAAATGGGTTTACACCAAAGCCCTACATGGGGTCCTAGTTGGGTACCCATTGGGTACCCATGCTCTACACGGGCGTGCTTCGCCCACCCACACCCACCCATGGTGACTTTTAGGATATCGTACCCACCCATACCCACCCACTTTCCATGCTTTTTGAACGTAGTCTGCCACAGACTGATGACATTGAGGCTTGTTGCCCTTTGCTATGATTGCAAACTTTCAAGCTGCATATCAGAATTTACCGTGGTCACAACGCAATTCAGTGATGCGCACTACATAGTGAGGATTGTGATAATATACAACATACAGTAATTAGCATTGTAAATTAGTTTATCTCCCGATATAGATCTGTACCCACCCATACCCACCCATGAGGCTTTGGGCGTACCCATACCCACCTATACCCATTGGGTATGGGTGGGTACGTGGGTGGGTGTGGGTATGGGTACCCAATGCAGGGCTCTGGTTTACACATTAAAACTGAGCAGAGCTCGTAAGCTATATATGCTTGATGTTGTCATTGAAAGAAGCACTAATAACCCCATGATTTTGTCAAACTTTAATCAAAAGGATGATGACGTGTGACTATGGGGTAAATAAGTGGAAATAGAACTAAATTGCTTAAAAGGAATAATTTACTTATGTAAGTACATCTGACTTGAGTTAAGAATTAAACCTTCTATTCAAGAATAATCTTGTGATTTATAGATTTAACAAGGAATAAGATTATTTTGTTTATACTCTAAGAATTATTATTAAGAAAATATTATTTAAATTTGACATGACACACATATCGGATACGCATGTTCTATTAAAAAACAAAAAAAAAAACGGAGCCGCAATTTGTCCTATTCATTTTGGTTACCTGCTCGGCTTAAACATTTCGGTGAGTTAGGCTTTCCGTTTCCACACAGGCGTTCGTCTTCTTTGTTTTAGTCGAAGAAGTGGCTCGACGGCGCGAGCATAAAAGCGGACAGGATCATCCTTCGTCGACGAAGAGGCTCAACGACTTGAGCATTAAAGTTGACAGGATCATCCTTCGTCAACGTAGCAGCTCAACAACGCGAACAGTGAAGGCGACGCAAGCATTGAAGGTTCGTTTTCTTCATATTTTTTTCATCGTAGGCTCGGTACTGGAACTTGTATCGTTCAGTACCGGAACTCGGTATCGCTCGGTACCGAAACTCGGTATCGCTCAGTATCGGAACTCGGTACCAGAGCTCAGTATCAATGCTCGGTACCATGCTCAGTATCAATGCTCGGTACCGCTCGGTACCGGAACTCGGTACCGCTCGGTAGCGGAACTCGGTATCAATGCTCGGTACCGCTCGGTACCTCTCCGCAGCACTCGGTACCATGCTCAATATCAATGCTCGGTCGAACCCCGCCAGGGGGCAGCGCCCCCTTGGACCCCCGGCAAATCTGCGACATCTCTACACTCTTAAAAATTTTCATGTTTCAAATTCATGTGATTTAATTTCTGTCGATCCTTTGTAGAATAATGAGCTCTAGTGGCGTAGGAATTGGGTCTGATGATGGTCCATCAGAGACCAATATTGAAGATAACAAACCTCTGTGGGGTTATGTGACAAAAATAGGTAAAACGTCAGAAGGGGGTGGCAATATTGCATTCAAATGCAATTACTGTAATGCCACATACAAAGGATCATATTATAGAGTAAAAGCTCATTTTTTGAAGATTAGTGGTCATGGAATTAAAGTATGCTCGAAGATAAGCTCATCACAACTGGCTGAATTATAAAGGAAAATAAATGAAGCTGAACAGAAGAGTAGAAAAGATCTTCCAAAACAGATTCCACTTCCAAGCACCCATGCTTCATATCCTTCATCATCTTCTTCAATTAGATGTGATGACAGTATTGTAAACAAAGAGCCTTTCCGGATGGAGGGATATGAACCAAAAAGAAGAAACATGTTATAGAATATCATCTATATAGACTAATACATAATCTAAATGCCCAAAGATTTTTTCCATCTTTCTTTGAAATATACTGGGAGCATTTTTTAAACCGAATGGCATAATTTCCTATTCATAATGTACTATATGTATTGTAAATGCTGTAAAGGGTATAGAATCTGGATGCAATCTTATTTGCCAAAAACCTGATTTACATATCTTTATCGGGAATTTTGTACCCATCGCCTTCAGTATTATCATTTAACCTTTTATAATTGATAACCATGCGAACTTTATTTCTTTTTATTTAAGGTTAACTATGTATTATTTTCAGAGTATGCAAATAATTTTTCTGCTGTAATTTCTTTCTTGTGAGTTTCCTAGCGGCGTCTAGAGTTTGTCGGAGAGTCGATCTACCTCTTGAATAGTAGACTTGTTGAAGAAATAATCAAAAATCAGTCCCTATCTTCAAGTTCCTACAGTTTTCTACTTGTTTTCTTGCTGTTTTTACTTCCAAAACTCATTAAATTGATATCAGAGCGAGGTTTCTGAAGATAATGGCAAGAAAGAAGGTGGATACGTTGGAAGGCGAGATGGAGCAAATTTAAATCTAGTGTGGAGGAGAAATCCTCAACCATGGAAGAAAGGTTTTCATCCATGAAAAATCGTATGGAAAATCAATTTGGAGGGGTGGAGGAGATGTTAAGGAAGCTCTTGGAGATGCAAACAAAAACTTCACCGAGGTTCCAATTGCTAACCCTAATTCAGAATCGACCGGGATTCCCTTGACCGTAACTAAGGGGAAAGAGATCAGGCGGGAAGAGTTCAAAGAGAAAAGCTTCTTTCATCAAGAACCACCTCCCAGGTCTTAAATAAGAGGCGAATCAAGAGTTCCGGATAGAGGGGCAACAAGAAGGGAGTTTTATGGCGGGGGTGGTGGAGTGACCGACTACTACAGAAGGCCACTTAGGCAAGGGGAATGGACAACCGGGGAAGGAGGTGGACGAACTGACCCATGGGGATCGGATCATGGGAAGCAGATGGAAGAAAGGCGAGATTCCCACCCTTATTACATAGGGGGAACCAGTGGCGGAAGAGGAAGTTGGGGTGAAGTGAAGGTGAAGAAGCTGAAGATGCTGGGGTTTGAAGGGGAGGATGCTCATGGGGGGGTATACCGGGTGGAGAGTTATGATGCACCGACACTTCTCCTCAAAAAGGCGTGTAGTGTCCGACACGTATCCGACATGACACGCATCCGACACTCCTCTGGCACGTGTCGAGCACGCTGAAAACATGTCCGATTAAAAAAATTAAATATAAATTGGACACGTGAGTCTTAAGTATTTTATGAATTTTTTTTAAATATAATTTCTTGTATTTAAAATGTTTACTTATTAAAAAAATAAAAAAAATTCTTATTTCCTATCTACAACACCAAATCAATCGCCCGCACTTAATACCCAATTCATCGAATATTTTCATTTCTTTGGCAAGTTACAACTTTGATTTCACATCAACGCCCAATGTTATCTCAATATCGACGTCTAACGTCATTACAACATCAACAATTCAAAATGATCTCTATATCAAAGTCTGACGTTGTCTTTACATTGGTGCTCGATGCTAGCAATTTCTACACCCACAACTCGACATCTCATCTTTGTCCAACGTGTTCTCAACATCGACGATAAACGCCCTCTTAACATTGACGCCCAATACTTACTGCATAACATCAATGTCCGACTCTCGATAGCATTATCATCTCCTCTCTTGATGACTGATAAATGGCATCAACGTCCGACGCTCGATATCCTAATATTAATCATTTTAAGCACAAATTCTAGTTAAATGACTTATTATTTCTAAATTATTTTTAAATTTATACTTATTTAATTTTTATACACCATTTTTATAATATAAAAACTATAATACCGTGTCCAACCCGTGTCCGTGTCTTATATTTTCAATAATTGACGTGTCCCATGTCTGTGTGCGTCGTATCCGTGTTGCCGTGTCCGTGTCTATGCATCATAGATGGAGAGATATTTTGCGGTAAATGGGTTGAGAGAGGAGGAGAAGCTTACAGCCACAAGGTTATGTCTGGAGGGGAAAACACTCGCTTGGTTCTAGTGGAGAGAGGCTAGATATCCAATCCGTTCATGGGAAGAATTTAAGGATTGCTTGTTGGAATGTTTCCGAGCCATTCGGGAAAAAGACCTACACGAGCAATTCCTTGTATTAACTCAGGAGGAGACTATCATGGAATACAGGGAGAGATTCGAATTGTTGTCACGGAGGTTGGGGGGAATTTCGGAGGCAGATTTAGAGGGAAATTTCATGAAGGACCTCAAGCTCGACATACGAGCGGACCTTTGATTGCTGAGGACGAGGAGGTTGAAGGAGACGATGGAGCTAGCATAGATAACAAAGGATCGGAGGCAGATGGAGAGTAGTAAGAGCGGGGTTGCATGAGGCTCTTACAGAAGTACCTCAACTTCATTGGCACCAAGGACCCAGACGATATCATTTCAGCGGGAGGCACCAAGGGATAAGAGTTTTGGGGGGGGGGGGGGGGGGGGGTCACCCTAGAGCCAACTTCAAGCATCTCAGAGAGGCGGAGGTGCAGGATAAGAGAGCGAAAGGTATGTGCTTTTGTTGTGATGATAAGTTTGCACCAGGCCATTGGTGCAAGGACCGCACACTCCAAGTCCTTTTGATTTATGAGGAGGAAGAGACTAACAATGAGGACCTGGTGGAGGAAGCAGAAGAAGGAAGAGATCACCTACACCTTGATGTAGCGGAGGTGTCCCTAAATTCTATCGTGGGATTTACTCCAAAGGTGAAGGAACAGATCGGGGAGCAGCCAGTGGTGGTCTTGGTGAATAGCAGGGCTACTCATAACTTCATTTCCAACCGGGTCGTGGTCCAGTTGGGATAGAAGTTAGTGGATACAGGGAGCTTTGGAGCCATGATGGGAATGGAAAAGGTAGAGAGGAGTAAGAGGATTTGCAGGAGGTTTGTACTGGCATTCCAGGGCATAGAGATAGTGGAGGATTTTATTCCCTTAGATTTGGGGAGCACTGATGTGATCTTAGGAATGAAGTGGTTACGTTCGATCAGGGAGACCAAGGTGGACTGGAAGTCCTTGATCATGGAGATTCAGGTGCAAGGGAAGAAGGTGGTGCTGCGAGGGGATGCCAACATATACAGAACTATGGTTTCACTCAAAACCATGGTCAAGGCGATATAGGGAGCAGGGCTCGGATACTTGGTAGAGCTGCAGAGTTTGGAAGGGATCCGAGGTGCAAAGGTAGACAAGGTTCCAAATGTGTACATCAGCTTTTGCAGCAGTTTCTTGAGGCTTTTCAGTAGCCTAGCGGAATACCGCCACCTCGGGAGCACGAGCACATTATTACTATGGAGGGAGCTTCCCCTATCAATGTCCGATCGTACCGACACCCACAGATTCAGAAGGATGAGATAGAGAACTCATCAAAGAGATGCTGGAGGCATGGATTATCAGGCCCCATGTGAGCCCATTTTCCGGTCCAATTTTACGAGTGAAAAAGGACAGCAGTTGAAGATTTTGAGTAGATTACAAAGCCCTGAACAAAGAAACGGTGTTGGACAGGTTTCCTATCCCTGTAATCGATGAGCTCTTGGATGAGCTGTTTGGAGCAGTCATTTTTTCAAAGATTGACCTGAAGTCAGGGTACCACTAGATCAGAATGAAACCTGGAGATATACACAAGACAGCTTTCAGGATTCATGAGAGTCAATATGAGTTTTTGGTGATGTTGGACTGGTCTTTACGTAAGAACCTGAAGGCATTAAGAGGGTTCTTAGGCCTCACCGGATACTATCGAAAGTTTGTGCAAGGGTATGGCACGATAGCATGGCTACTTACGGAGCATCTGAAAGACAGTTTCAATTGGAGGGAAGCAGCGATAGGCCTTCGAGCAGTTGAAGAAGGCCATGACCAGCATGCTAGTGTTAGCACTTCAAAACTTCAACAGACCATTTGTGGCAGAGACAAATGCATCAGGATACGGACTAGAGGCGGTGCTCATGCAGGATCATCGGCCCATTACTTATTTCAATCAGGTGCTCACTGCCAGGGCGAGACTCAAGTCTGTATATGAGTGAGAGTTAATAGCGATTGTCTTTTCCATCCAAAAGTGACAACCTTATTTTTTGGAGCGACATTTTTTCAGGACAAACCAAAGGAGTCTGAAGTTTCTACTGGAGCAAAGGATGACAACTGAGGGACATCAGAGGTGGTTGTCCAAGTTGTTAGGATGTGCTTTCGACATTCAGCATCACCCAAGACTAGAGAACAAGGCCGCGGATGCACTATCATGGAAGACGAACGAGCCAAAGTTGACAACTATATCAGTGCCTATGGTCCTAAACTGAGAAGTCCTAAGATAGGAGAGCAAACAGGATAAGGGTCTGAAAAAGATCAGAGTTGAGTTGCTACATAACCCCGACAGTCATCCCGATTACACCTTGAGAGGAGCCCAACAACTACATCAGGGGAGATTTGTTTTACCAAGGGGGTTGAGATACATCCCCAAGTTGTTGCAAGAGTTTCATGGCAATGCAATGGGAGTACATTCAGGGGCTCAGAAGTCCTACAGCCGATTGTCAGTAGAATTATACTGGATGGGATTACACCGCGATGTAGAGGAGTATGTAGTGAGATGTGATGTATGCTAAAGGCACAAGTACATAGACATAATGCTAGCAGGGTTACTATAGCCTCTAGCTCTGTCGAAGAGAGTGTGGGAGGAGATGACGATGGATTTCATCGAGTGGTTGCCTCGTTCGGAGAGATTTTCGGTGATACTGGTTGTAGTGGATCGTCTGAGCAAATATGCACACTTCATCCCTCTGAAGCACCCTTACACCGCAGTCTCTATGGCTACTGGTTTCATATGAGAGGTGGTGCGCTTGCATGGATTTCTAGAGTCCATTGTATTGGATGGAGACAAGGTGTTTCTTAGCCATTTTTGGAAGGAGTTGTTTCGTTTACAGGGGATAGTCCTAAAGAGAAGCACAGCATATCATCTCCAGACAGATGACCAAACAGAGGTGGTCAACAGAAGTGTAGAAACACATTTGAGATGCTTCGTATCAGATATGCCGAAGAGTTGGGCAAAGTGGATTGCTTGGGCTGAATATTGGTACAACACCTCATACCATTCAGTAGCACAGACTACTCTTTTCAGGATTCTCTATGGAAGAGATCCACCTCATTTGATCCACTATGAACATAACCCTACAACAGTATCCAGTGTAGATCAGTACTTAGAGGAGAGGGACAGAATATTATTTGAGCTCAAAGGACATCTGTTGAGAGCCTAGCAGATCATGAAAAGGAAGGTTGATGAGCACAAGAGAGAAGTACACTTCGAACCAAGAGAAATGGTTTACTTAAAGCTATGGCCCTACAGGCAGAAGACACTAGCCAGGAGGAGAAATGAGAAATTGTCCCCAAGATATTTTGAGCCTTATGAGGTTTTAGAATACATTGGAGCAGTGACCTATCAATTGAAGCTACCACCTTCATCAGCATTGCACCCAGTCTTTCATATCTCACAACTGAGGAAGGCGATAGGAGATCACACACCATCTTCACTACCCCCGACTTTGACATAAAACATGGAGGTCATTTCGCACCCTTTAGAAGTAAAAGGTGTGCGCGGAGGAGAAACAGGAGCACAAAAAGTATTAATCAAGTGAAAGGATTTGTCGAAGCACAATGCTACATGGGATCCATACGAGACAATTATGAGACAATTCTCATCCTTCCACCTTGAGGACAAGGTGCGTCTTTGACGGGCAAATATTGTTACGTGTAAGGAATATTCTATTACATGTAGGGAATATTCTGTTACATGCAGGGAGGATTCAGACCCCCTAGTGGGGCCCAAGAAAACCATAATGCATTATGTAATAAGGATAAATCTAGGGAGAGATAACTATGAAAGTTTTTATGATAATTGGGAGGGAATTATTGAGGGAAAGAGTTCAAAATTGAGAGGGAACTAATTAAGAAAAGAAGGTTGATTTGGGAGTGAAGTAGGAGAGCCTATTTAAGGCTAACTATGTATTATTTTCAGGATATGCAAATTATTTTTCTGCTGTAGTTTCTTTCTTGTGAGTTTCCTAGTGGCATCTAGGGTTTGTGCGAGAGTCGATTTACCTATAGAATAGTATATCACTAGAATCTTTCTTTCTTGTTGAAGAAATAATCAAAAATCAATCCCTATCTTCAAGTTCCTATAGTTTTCTACTTATTCTCTTACTATTTTTACTTCCAAGACGCATCAAATCCTCCTCCAATGAAATTCATTACCAAAAATGTAAACTATTTGTTTCTGTGTTTGTATAACAAGTTCGTGAAATCAATAGTAGAACTCAATCCTCATTTAGCGAACAAATAGAGTTGACAAGATTTCAATAGTGAAAACATGGATTATTTAAATCCCCGATGATGGCCGTGTTGAAATGAATCTCAACCGGAGAGGATTCTACCTCTTTAAATACCTTCAAGCCCCAAAAAAATATAGATATATTTAAAGTGGCTTTAATGTCATCCTCGCTGATGGCCGCATTGAAAGTAAATCTTAATTAGATGGGATTCTATAATTTGAAATGCCTTTAAACCTTGATAAAATACAAACATTTAAAGTGGCCTCAATGTCACCCCGATGATAACCATATTATTGATGTATCTCAACAGGAGGGGTTACTTCTCAAAATTGAATTATGATGCTGCAATGAGTAAATACTTTAAAGTGACTTCAATATTAAAAGTGAATCTCAACCGAAGAAGGCTATGCTATCAAAAATACAATTTGAATTCAAATTGAACCAAATCCTCTGCAAGCAAGTGGGTAGAGTTGACACAATTCAAATACAAAAATGAAAAATGTTCAAATAATCACGATGATGGTTGCACTGGAAGCATATCTCAACCGGTGGGATCAACTTTCAAAATCTATCAATATTTTCAAATTTCAAATTTTTAAAGTGAAATTAATCACCCAATAACTTAAAGCAAAATTATCTACCCTCCACAACCCTCTAGCGAGGGCAATAAACTCAAGAATAACTTCAGCTCACAAAAAGTGGATGATCAATCGAGAAAATCAATAAGATTCATTGTCAAACAATCTTCTGAAAATAAAGATGTCATGTATCCTCTAACAGGTGGTTTGGCTCAATGGCTCCACATGATAAATGGTTATGACCGAGACCCTATGACAGAACTGTTTGGCCCAACGGCTCCACTTTATTGCAATCACGGCCAAAGTTTCCATGTTCCCTAATAGCTATCAACCATTGAGTAAAGAAGTATGGATATATTTGATATGACACGAGGCCCTCTGTTAGCTAAGGTTGACTTGAATGTGTCGCTTAGACAAAAATTCACTCCAGGTCTATAAAGTACCCTTATACTAAGCATTCTATGATTGTCAATGATGATCATTTGTTAAAATTGGGTAATAATCATTTGTTCAAGTTGGGTAGACTATCTCCTCTGATTAAGTAAACTATGAACCATGGCAGCCCGAGACGATAGAACAAAAAGATCTTGATCAAGTTTGTCATCATTTCCCCCACCATTCATTTTAAGTAAAAAGGTGGTAAAATTCTAATTATAATCTTAAATATCTAAAACTAGTACTACAACACATCGGGTACTAAGTATGTACCTAATGACTAGCTTTAATCAAAAGTGCTCTCTCATCATGGAGAGGGGTAATTAATCATAGGGTCTTGTGTCTATGATAAACATGAACTCAGACCTTAAAGTCCTTGCTAAATGAGCGTGAAATCTCTGGATAATGTCTTATCTTTATAATCAATCTGTCTTCTAAAAATTTATCCATGTAATTTAAATTCGTTAAAACTCTACTAGAAATCAACACGGAGTGGTCAGGGAGTCAAAAAATTTAGGAGCCCGCACCATCCTATCGTGCAAGTCTTAATTTTGGCAGTTTAAATATAACATTTTCATATAATTATCAGTAGGGTTTTGAAGATTTAGACACAATTTCAACACTTGATTGACTTTGATGGTTCAAATTGAATTTCATCAATTTCAGCTATTTCAGCTGTTTCTGACTTATTTTGATAAATTCAGGCCAAAATCAATAAAATTAGATGAAACTTATTGGCAAAGAATGGGATGATGTGTGGAACTAGCCAATCCTTTGTTATTCTCAACACAATCAGGTTAGCTCATGGCATATCAATTCAAAGGCTTGGAATAACCTAGTGCTAGCAAATATTATATTAGGATTCAACTCATGAATCATGGTGCAAGTTTCGTGAAAGATTATCAACATAACATTAACCCTAAACCGTTCTCCTTAAAGCTTTAAGAAGGCAATGATCATGTTTTGATAGATGAACATATGCCCATTCAACTAAATGAATGAGAAAATAGGCAGGCTAAGGCCATATAGCACTAGCCAATAGCACTTTTAAACTCATCCACAATCTTCTATCACAGTAAGTCAATTGTATTGTTAACTTAAGCAAAAGACTTTCAGAGAGAAACAAACTTTGCATTTCAAATTAAAGTTTCCTTATTATTGTTTAAACTCGTCAGAAAAATAATTACAATATAAAATCCCACAATCATACCCTGAGTTTCTTAGTTGTTGTGAGCACTTGAGGAGGAACAAGCGACGATAATTCACATAATGGCCTAGTCAAAGCTGAATATGTTGGATGCTCAATAGCCCTGTTGCAAAGACAAAAAGGATGGAAAATTTATAACAAGAACAAAATTTAAAAATAATAATAAGGCATATTATAACTGTGCTGCATGCTAGCAGATATTTGACCACGCAATTTTTACCAAATGTGAGAATCCTTGACGCATGTAAGGATATCTAGGTTTGGTGCCCGAGGGTGGCACCAAGAAGCAACACTATGGCAAGCAAGTTTTGGAACAGGTTTTATCCTTCTCAGTTCCTATGTAGGAGAAACCAAGAATGAGATCAAAATAGAAAGTAAAAAACTTGGTAATCCAAAATAGAAAGAGTAGATGTACTACCTTAAATGAGATAGTATCCCAAATTGCCAAGGTTTTATCTGCACCTATTGTAATGAGCTGTGGTCCACTTCCCATTACCCTTGAAAGTTCAACAGCCCCAACTCCACCATCATGTGCCTTGAAGAAGCATTATGAAAGTTAAGACAACTTTAAGAAAAAATATAGTTTATACTCTGAAATACCTAAATACAAAGGTAAATTGTAGACAAGGAAGCCTTTTAACTTACAAGACCACAATTTTCCTGTGATTACAGCAAGAACTTTACCATGTATTCAACATGCTTTCGCAAAATTAACAACAAAATGGAAAAAGTTATGCAACACCTTTAAGCTGAGTTTTGGCACAAGTTCACGTGAATCATGAATATGATCTGCGCTCCATATTATAAGTAAACCATCACTGGCCCCAGAAACCAAGAGTGCCTGGATGTTCAAACCAACAGTAGCTGTTAGAAAATGGCCTCGAAAAACTCAGAGACTATATTAACCATAGTTTAACGAAGTATGAAAAAACTGCATCTTTTGAAAGGAACATAGGACTGCAACCAAAAAAAAGTTCTTAAGGCGGAGCAGCTTTGATGCAGGACTACAATGCGACGTAATGTTTAAATGGGATATTGCATGATTTTAGGTGCATAACAATTAACATTACAATTTAATCAAACGACAAAATAAAACATAAGAAGGGTCACCTTCGTTTAGGCCAAATTACATGAGAGATTTGGATTATCACGAGTAAGTTAGAAATTCAAGACAAAATATTTAGTAGATGTTCAACAAAGATCCCTTCTCTAACAATGAGAATAGCACATAGAAAATCAACTCAAATCCTACGTTTACTAAGCTTTAACATTTAAGCGGAGCTCGATCCTTTGTGATTCCCTCATCACCTACAAGGTTAGTAAATAAAAGATAATTGAATAAGGAGAAGAAGTTCACCCTGATTGTGAACCGGGATAGATGCGCCACTGGACTTTGCCCAATTGTTTGAGAAAAGTGTCGGCGAGGATAGCTAGGATGCGATCGACGTAATCTTTAACGGGATGCGGAGAGGTAGCCGGAGCGGTGGAGGAGGGTGGTCGGCCGGTGATGATCCAACGTCCCTTTGGTCTTTGTTCGTCGATCACGTCAACTAAGGTGTATTGGATGCGGTCGATGTACTCTTCAACGCTATCGTCGAAGTCAAAACCCACGTCAAAAAAAGGCGATTGGAGGATGTCGATTTGATCTCGATCGTCATGCACAAGTCCGTAGTCCCATTCGGGTTCCGCCATACAAGGTGACTTGAGAGGAGATGAGTTGTTGTGGATGCTTCTTTGCTGTCCTTGATGATTCTTCTCAAGAGATTGATGTTTTCCTTTGAAAATCAAGTGGAGAAAAGAGGGTGGAAGTGGCCGGCCAAGGTAGGGGTTTGGGAGAAAAGTTGGTTCAGATTTTGGAGAGGTAGGGTTTTGATTTAATTCCCAAGAGAGAGCCTTTAATTTGGGAGGAATTAAATGGGTGGGAGCATGAGGGGTTCAGCCAAGAGAGAGCCTTTAATTTGGGAGGAATTAAATTGTCGTGCAATTTCCCTATGAAGCTCATGTATATGCGATGCAAATAATGATGCAGACTCAGAAATCCTATACCTAGAACACATAGGAATGAGATCTAATGGCTAAACTTCAGCTCACAAAAATAGAACTCCAAAATCAGCTCCCAACCGAAAATCAGCAACCACCAAAGGACCCAAGCTAGCAAACCAAGGTCTACCAAGCCCAAAGCACAACCTACCATGCTCATAGGATGCCTTCCATCATTGGATAGCTAAAAAAAATGTAAAATAACTAAAAATAAAATAAAACCATTGTTCAATAAGAAAAAAATAAAAAAAAACATGATTGCATCAATTCCCCCCTAGTGGGAAAATCTCATCTCCAGATGAGAAAGCTTCAGTAACTCTTTGAAAAAGATCAGGATGTCTTTGTTTTAGCTTTTTTTCATTCATCCAAGTGCAGTCGGTCAGAGGATGGTTCTTTCATTTTGCCAAGAACCGTTTATGTTCACCTTGCCTTGTTTTAGAAACTCTAACATCAATAATATCTTCAATTTGATCTTCAGCTTTTGCCATAGGAGTAAAGAATGGCAAAGTTTCAATTTCCACTGAATCATCAGAATCTCCTTCATATAAAGAAAGGTCAGAAACATTAAATATAGGAGAAGTGCCAACAGAAATAGGAAGATCCAATAGATAGGCATTTGTGCCTAATTTTCTAAGCACATGAAAAGGACCAAATTTTTTTCTGCTTAGCTTTCTAAAAGTACCAACAGGAAACCGTTGGCGACGAAAGTAAGCCATAACCATGTCTCCCACATTAAAATTAACCTCTTTTCGATGCTTATCGGCAGCAGATTTATACTTAGCATTAGCCTTTTGGAGTTTTTCTAGGACTTGCTGTTGGACAGACTTTATGTGGTCAAAAGTTTCAAAAGCTTCAGCACTGGTTTTATTTGGTAAAGGCAAACAGTTTCTATCTAAAATATGAGGAATAGGTTGGCCATAAAGAATCTCAAAAGGAGTTTTACCAGTTGTACGATTAACAGAATTATTGTAAGCAAACTCAGCTTGGGGCAAGACTAAATCCCATTGGGATGGTTTTTCCCCAGCAAGACACCTTAATAAATTTCCCAAGCTTCGATTGACAACCTCAGTTTGTCCGTCAGTCTGAGGATGATATGCACTACTGAATTGAAGAGAAGTTCCAAGTTTTGCCCAAAGAGTTCTCCAAAAATGACTTAAAAATCTAGTATCTCGATCAGAAGTAAAAGTACGAGGAACACCGTGAAGACGAACAATCTCTTTAAAAAACAAATCAGCAATGTAAGAAGCATCAGAAGTTTTTTTGCAAGGGATAAAATGTGCCATTTTGCTAAAACGATCCACCACCACAAAAACAGAATCAAATTTTCGAATAGTAGCAGGCAAACCCAAAATGAAATCCATAGAAATATCCTCCCAAGGTTTGTTAGGAATAGGCAAAGGAGTATACAAACCAGCATTTTGTGAAGTTCCCTTAAAAGCCTGACATACCTTACATTGTTTCACTATCTTAGCAATTTGCTTTCTCATGTGAGGCCAAAGTATTTTTCTTCCACTAAAGCAATAGTTTTTCCCTGTCCAAAATGACCACCCAAACCCCCACTATGAAGTTCCTTCACAAGTTGCTCTCTTAAAGAGTTTTTAGATATGCAAAGTCGAGAACCTTTAAACAAAAATCATTTATGAATAACAAACTGCGCAGAAGGATCAGATCCAGAAGTAAGACAAGAATCCCAAATACTCTTAAAATCAGAATCAGTAGCATAAGTATCTTTCAGAAAATCAAATGAAGTAATAGTTGGGTAAACAGTTACCAACAAATGAGATCTTCGACTTAAAGCATCAGCCACCTTATTCAAAACACCAGTTTTATGTTTGATATGAAAAGTATACTCTTGTAAAAAAGAAACCCACTTGGCATGTCTCTTATTCAAATTTTTTTGAGATCCCAAAAAACGAAGAGCTTCATGATCAGTGTTAAGAATAAATTCTCTTTGGATCAAATAACATCGCCAAAATTTCAAAGCCTGAACAATGGCATAGAATTCCAAATCATAAACAGAATATTTAGCACGAGCGTCATTCCGTTTTTCACTAAAATAGGCAATAGGTTTCCCTTCCTGACTCAAAACAGCACCAATACCAACATTAGAAGCATCGCAATCAACTTAAAAAATTTTCTCAAAATTTGGTAAACTCAAAATGGGAGCTTGACTCATTTTAGCTTTTATGATTTCAAAAGTTTTTTCAGCTTGAGGAGTCCACCGAAAAATCCCCTTTTTTAAACAATAAGTAATAGGAGCAATCACAGAACTGAAGTTTTTAATAAACCTTCTATAGAAAGAAGTTAACCTATGAAATCCTCTCACTTCAGTTATATTTTTCGAAGTAGGCCAACTTTGAATTGCTTCAATTTTGATTGGATCCACTTTAATTCCCTCAGCAGAAATAATAAAGCCCAAAAATGTCAAACTAGAAGTCATGAAAGAACACTTTTTTAAATTAACGAAAAGCCTTTGTTCTCGCAAAGTTTGTAAAACTTGTTTCACATGATTCAAATGATCAGAAATATGAATACTATAAATCAAAATGTCATCAAAGTACACCACCACAAATTTTCCAATAAAAGGTCGTAAAACATGATTCATAGTTCGCATAAAAGTGCTCGGCGCATTTGAAAGACCAAAAGGCATCACAAGCCATTCATATAAACCCTCTTTTGTTTTGAAAGCAGTTTTCCATTCATCTCCCGGTCATATTCTTATTTGGTGATACCCACTTCTCAAGTCAATTTTAGAAAAGATTTTAGCACCACTGAGCATATCAAGCATGTCATCCAGTCTAGGAATCGGAAATCTATACTTAATAGTGATTTTATTTATTGCACGGCTATCCACACACATACGCCACGTTCCATCTTTTTTTGGAGTTAACAAAGCAGGCACAGCACAAGGACTTAAACTTTCTTGAATCAAACCCTTTTTAAGTAAATCAGTCACTTGTTTAAAAAGCTCGTCATGTTCAGAAGGACTCATTCTATAATGAGAAAGATTAGGTAAAATAGCTCCAGCAATCAAATCAATATGATGTTGTATATTTCTCATAGGAGGCAAACCAATAGGTAACTCATCAGGAGTTATGTCAGAAAAATCATCGAGTAAAGCTTTCATTTCTTTAGGAATTTGAAAAGTTGAATCATTTTCCTTTCCCACAACTAAGTAAGCAACTTCAGAACATTTCAAATCATTAGCATTCAAAAGTAGCTCAGGAGTATCAATTTTGGCAACCAGTTTACTTTTTGAAGGTGAATCAGGCACAAGTTTTTGAGGGTGGAGAGTGTACTCTTTGTTATTTTGAACCAAAGTGTATGTATTTGTTTCCCCATTGTGAATAGTTTTATGGTCGTATTGCCAAGGTCGTCCCAACAAAATGTGACAAACTTCAAGTGGTACAACATCACAAAGAACTTGATCTTTAAAAGATCCACCAATTGAAAGAGTCACAACACATTGCTTAGTGATAGGAACCTCACCCCCCTCTTTAAACCAAGAAATTTTGTAAGTTTTGGCAAGAGGTTTTGACTTTATTTTCAGTTTATCAACCAATTTTTATGAAACAAAATTTTCAGAACTTCCACTATCAATCATGAGTGTACAGATTTTTCCCTCCACCGTACAAGTTGTTTTAAAAATATTTCTCCTTAACCATCTATCCCCTTTGTCAATTTTTGTTGTTAAAACTTGCCTTATGACCAAAAGTTCCTCTCCCTCATCTCCTTCAATATCTATTTTCTCTACTTCCTCTTTATTTTCAGAACCAGAATTATTTTCTTCTTCCTCCTCCAAGTTTTCATCATTTTCAAAGAAATTGCTCCTAGGTGGATTATTCTTTCTACAAGTGGCAGAAAGATGACCATAGAGCCCACATTTATAACAAGAACCAATTAATTTAGGTTGTTCAGTAGGTTTTGTTCCTATAATTCATTTTCCCTTTTCAGTATTTTGTGTTTCAAAAGTTTTTATTTTGACACCAGATGTGTTTCTAGAAGTTTGAGTTTTTACCCCTCCAGTTGTTCTCCTTTTATATGTTTCCACAATTTTGTTATGACCCCTTTCTCTTTGATGTTGTTTTTCCACCTTTATTGCCATTCGATATGCCTCGTTAGTTTTAATAATATGATGCAAGTTAAGTTGATCCTGAATAGACCATTTTAAACCATTAATGTATCTTGACACAGTCTTCTCTTCAGATTCATTCAAATCGTTTCTAGATTGAAGTTTATAAAATGTTTCAGTGTATTCCTCAACAGATTGGTTACCTTGTCTCAAATTATTAAATTCCTGAAATATAGTTCTAGCATGATCAGTTGGCAAAAACTTTCCCTTCATTTTTTCTTTCATTTTTTCCCAAACTTGGATTTTTTCTTTACCTCTCCTAAGTCTATTATTTTGACAATTTTTCCACCATGTTAAAGCATGACCAGAAAGTTTTAAACTTGCAAAACGAACTTTCCTGTTGTCGGGTATTTCTTTCCATTCAAAAAAACTGATCCATTTTTTCTACCCATTCTAAAAAGTGATCCGGTTGTAACTTTCCCTCAAAATTAGGAACATCAATTTTGATCCCATGATCCCAATTTCTTTGTTGCCTATTATTGTTTCTAGGCCCCTCTTCTTCACTTTCAGAAGTTTAGACATTACCATTGTTAACATTTAGATTTGCCACTGCCTCAGCCAAAGTGTTTACTTGTTGTTGCAAGTTATTTAATTGTTGCAAAAGATTTTGCCAATCCCCCGGATTATTAGCCATAGAAATATGACAAAGAAAGACTCACCAAAATCGGATAAGAAGCCACTTACCACGAATAAAAACCAACGAAAAAGAAACGACAAACCGAGGATAAGAACTTGCTCTGATACCAAAACTGATGCAAGCAAACTAGAGAGAAAGTCAGATAAGGAGAACAATAGGCAACACTTACTTAAATTAACGTCAAATAGTAGCAATCATCCACATTTCCAAAAGACAAAGGAGAATTAAAACCAAACGAAACAAAAAGAAAAATAAAAAGTCGCTATCCTCAGAACAACCGTAGGAACGGTTTCCTCGCATGTATCGAAAAGTAGGTAAAGTAAATTATGTGCTTAGGGCTAGCAAACCAAATGGTCCATCACAGCAAAAAAGTCCAACCGTCCAACCAACTCCGCCGGCAAATGCTCTCCAAATCAACCAACCAACAACACCAAAAGAACCAGAGGAAAGATACAGGTGGAATGTAACTTGTGGAGAGAAGAAGAGGTAAGAAGCCCGAGAAGAATATAGCTCGCAAGCTATAGAAAAGAGGAGAAGAAGGTGGACAAAGCTCTCAAGCTTTTCCAAGAGAAGAAACCCTCAGGTTTAGGTGGCTATACCAAGCAATTTTCAACACCCTTTTTCTTCCAAAAACATGTTATATAAATAGGCAAACCATAAGGAAACCAAACAGCCATAGCACCTCCATCTAAACCAATTAGATTTAGGGAAATGAAAGACCAAAGGTCACCAAACAGCAGCCATAAATTTCAGCACAGGAAAACAGGGCAAAAGTCCACTGCAAACCAGCCATAAAGGGCACGGAACAGCCAGCTGGGAAGGAACCGAAGGGGCAGATCAGCAACCAAGGCAGCAGGCCACGGAACCAGCCAACTGGGAAGGAACCGAAGGGCCAAACCAACAACCAAGGCAGCAGGCACAAGAAGCCCAGCCAACCATTTGGGAAACAGAAGCAAAACCACCAAAACCAAAGGGTTAAGAGGAGAAACCGAGGAGGCAGCAAGGGGGAAAACGAGGAGGCAGCAAGGGGAAAAAGAAAAGCCACATTCCACCATACCTTTAAGAATTAATGAGCTTCACCAAAACTTCATACCTTTTAGAATTTAATGAGCTAAACTTCAGCTCACAAAAATAGAACTCCAAAATCAGCTCCCAACCGAAAATCAGCAACCACCAAAGGCCCCAAGCTAGCAAACCAAGGTCTACCAAGCCCAAAGCACAACCTACCATGCTCATAGGATGCCTTCCATCATTGGATAGCTAAAAAAAATGTAAAATAACTAAAAATAAAATAAAACCATTGTTCAATAAGAAATAAATTAAAAAAACATGATTGCATCAATAGTGCTGAAATTACGGATAAATCTCCTATAGAAGGTGGCTAGTCCGTGGAAGCTACGGACTTCCCGGATATTCTGGGGAACTGGCCATTCTACGATCGCCCTTACCTTCTCGGGATCTGCAGAGACCTCGTGGGTTGAAACGATAAAACCCAGAAAGACAACACGATCTACAAGGAAGGAACATTTCTTAGGATTCGCATGAAGTTGTTCCTTCCTTAAGACCTCGTAAACTTGCCTCAAGTTGTCTAAGTGATGACTTTCAGACTGGCTATAAATGAGAATGTCGTCAAAGTAGACAACGACAAACTTTCCCATAAAAGGGCGCAGCACTTGAGTCATGATCCTAATAAAAGTACTTGGGGCGTTACTCAACCCGAAAGGCATGACTAATCACTCATAAAGACCATCCTTGGTCTTAAAGGCAATTTTCCTCTCATCACCGGGTCGGATCAGGATCTGGTGGTAACCACTCTTGAGATCAATTTTGGAGAATAGAATGGCTCCCGTCATCATATCCAGCATATCGTCCAATCTAGGAATAGGGAAACGATATTTGACGGTGATTTTGTTGATAGCACGGCTATCAACACACATTCTCTAAGATCCGTCCTTCTTAGGAGTGAGAAGGGCGGGCACCGCGCAGGGACTAAGACTCTCCTTAATGAAACCTCGCTGCAGTAACTCGTCTACCTGCTTCTTAAGTTCAGCATGTTCCGTGGGGTTCATGCGATAGTGTGGCAGGTTAGGGAGGGAGGCTCCAGGGACAAAGTCTATGATATGCTGAATGTTTCTAAGAGGAGGTAACTGATCTGGGAAGACATCAGCAAACTGCCCTAGAATGGGTTAGACTTCCTGAGGGATAGAATCATCAGATTCGGTGGGAATCTCACGACCTACTAAAGCGTACAGAGGTGCGCCTCGAGTAATCTCAGAGTCCAGAACCTTGGCGGTGACCAAGTTCAGTCCTTTCTTGGACTTAATAAGGTGGGCCCCCAAAAGGATTTGTCCAACATCCATCATCAACACATCACACCAAACATTCTTTTATAATCAGCGAAGGAGATCGATATGAAGCTTCGTTCCTTCACCTCCAAGGCAGTGGAGTTGACTCAAGCTACCTTATAAGGCTTGAGGTAAGGAACGACAGACAGACCCAGTTTAAACAACATACTGGAGAAAACAGCATTGATGCAACTGTCACTATCCACGATGAATTTACAATTCTTATCCTTAATTTTGGTGTAGGTGTGAAAGAACGACGTCCTACACCAGTCATCGGTGGTAACAGGGTGTGACAGTGCACATCTCACCACGCAGATGGGAGAAGTGTCCAACTTCTGAAGGCAATGGAGGACAGGGGTGTCATAGTCCTCCTCAAAGAAATCGCCTTCATCTTCCACTTGATGGACCTGATCAACCTTGGGCTCAAAATCCTCCTTAGTAATCTCCTCAATGATGGAGACTTTGTAGGGACTGGAGCACTGTGAAGCGATATGCCCATACCCTGGCATCGAAAGCACTTGGTCCCAAGATTGGACCGAGGGGTATCCGGGGTGGTAGGTCTGTTTCTAAAGTCAGGTCGGAGTGCAGGGGTGCCAGTAGGTGGGCAGGTAGTGTTCCCTGGGGTAGGTCAGGCAGTAGAGGTGTGCGAAGTGGAGCTACCAGACGATCTGTAGGAAGTCCTAGAGTCAGGGTGACGACTAGGGTGCTGGGACCGACTCTCCTGAAGGTCTAGCACTAAACTATAGGCATTTTCCAGGGTATTGATGTTCCAGGCGAAAAAGCTCATTGCGAAGATTCTCTCGCAATCCGGTACGAAACATAGATAAAATCTGCGCGGGGGTAGTGGAGGTCTCCCCCTTGCAACGGATGAGGTAATCGTCAAAGGATGCGATGTAATCCTTGACCGGTTTACTACCCTGAGTCAACATATGCCACCTATCTAAGAGCCTAGGGAAGTACGAGGGAGGTAGGTACTTCTGCTTAAGCTCTCGCTTTATCGATAACCAATCAGTGATGGGATACTCATTTCGGGACTCCTTAAGGGTTTCTAAGTTTGACCAAAACTGACTAGCCCTACCAATGAGTTTCATGCTGGCAAAACTGACCTTTCTAGCCTCGGAGATGTTATACCACTTAAAGAAACTATCCATACATTTGATCCAATCCAGAAAGAGCTGGGGATCAAGGGTACCGTCGAAAGTGGGTGCATCGACTTTGATATTTTTCATCAATGGGAGATCAGGGTCGTGGTGGTGATCATGTCCATAGTGGGGAACTCGATGAGGGGCACGAGGTGGTCCCTCATCCAGAAAATGGTCGTCCCCGTACATGAAAGGAGGCCTAGATGGAGTGTAAGGAATCGGGTGGCTCCTACCACGCTCTATGGTGTCAAAACGGTCAGTGGTGGTCCTCCGAAGTTCAGTTAGATCGGCCTGATTTTCCTTGAGTTGTTGACTAATTGTGTTCATTTGGCCTACCAAAAGGTCTAAGGTCCTTCCAAGTTGTTCTGGGTCCATTGCTAATCACTAGGGGACACTTAGGGATGAATCTAGGAAGAGGACAGCAAACAAAAGTAATGGAAAGACACCCTAAAGGTCACTAAATGATGCAGGATCTTCAAGGACAGCAAACTACACTAAGGTGTTGAGTCACCTAGGCAAGTAGTGAGGTTATAGAGTTAAATTCAGCACCTAACAACCTAAGAAACAACCTTAATGCTCACTAAATGAGTGCAGAATTTTCTGGACAGCAAGCATAAATGGAAATTTAAAAAGTTTTAAAGGATGCTATGTATGCAAAACTAAATAGAAATAGTAAAGCAATAACCTAGGATGAATTTTAGCATGCAAAACCTAGGTTAACCATGCTATGATACCAGATGATGCAGGACTACAATGTGATGTAATGTTTAAATGGGATATTGCACGATTTTAGGAGCATAACAATTAACATTACAATTTAATCAAACGACAAAATAAAACATAAGAAGGGTCACCTTCATTTAGGCCAAATTACATGAGAGATTTGGATTATCACGAGTAATTTGAAAATTCAAGACATGATATTTAGTAGATGTTCAACAAAGATCCCTTCTCTAAAAATGAGAATAGCACATAGAAAATCAACTCAAATCCTACGTTTACTAAGCTTTAGCATTTAAGCGGAACTCGATCCTTTGCGATTCCCTCATCACCTACAAGATTAGTGAATAAAAGATAATTGAATAAGGAGAAGAAGTTCACCCTGATTGTGAACCGGGATAGATGCGCCACTGGACTTTCCCCAATTATTTGAGAATAGTGTCGGCGAGGATAGCTAGGACGCGATCGACGTAATCTTTGACGGGATGTGGAGAGGTAGCCGGAGCGGTGGAGGAGGGTGGTCGGCCGGTAATGATCCAACGTCCCTTTGGTCTTTGTTCGTCGATCACGTCAACTAAGGTGTATTGGATGCGGTCGATGTACTCTTCGACGGTATCGTCGAAGTCAAAACCCACGACAAAGAAAGGCGATTGGAGGATGTCGATTTGATCCCGATCGTCATGCACAAGTCCGTAGTCCCATTCGGGTTCCGCATTACATGGTGACTTGAGAGGAGATGAGTTGTTGCGGATGCTTCTTTGCTGTCCTTGATGATTCTTCTCAAGAGATTGATGTTTTCCTTTGAAAATCAAGTGGAGAAAAGAGTGTGGAAGTAGCCGACCAAGGTAGGGGTTTGGGAGAAAAGTTGGTTCAGATTTTGGAGAGGTAGGATTTTGATTTAATTCCCAAGAGAGAGCCTTTAATTTGGGAGGAATTAAATGGGTGGGGGCATGAGGGGTTCGGCCAAGAGAGAGAGGGAGGGGAGTAGGTGGCTAGATTCAATGTATCTTAGTCTTAAGACAATAATCAATCAATCAATTCAGATTTAAATCAATTGAATTAATTAGTACCTTACTAAAAATAGGATTCATGAAATAGGAAATGATTTAAATAATTAATTCAGATGTTGAACTAATTGATTTAATTAATAGACCTTTCCAAAAATAGGATTAAGAGACAAGGAAAGATTTGGAATTTAAAATTGATTTATTTCAAATTTCAAATCCTTTCCAAAAATAAGTGGAGTTAATATGGAAAGTGGGGCTTTAGGAAATATTTTGAAAAGGGAAGGATGGGGGACCGGCGGCTTGGTGGGGATGAGAGGGCCGGCTGTTATGGTGGTGGTGGGGAAGGAGGCCGACGGTGGGGATGGTGGAGAACAAGGCCAGCGGTGGTGAGGGGAAGTGGACCGTGGGCTAGAAGAGAAGGGAGGAATAAAAGCACTACGAAACTAACCACGAATCCGGACTCTTCCCAGATTGGTAGGTGATCAAATTCCCTCTCCAAGGGATCTCCCTCCAAGCTCTCAAGCTCTCAAACTCTCAAAACAAAAGTGCAGGAAATTTTCTTTCATTCATTCATTAACATCAAAAGAAAACAATAGGGATATTTATAGCCTCACACAACTCAAATGTAAAATACGACAATGCCCTCTTGGGCTTACATGCGACCTCCCTTAAGTAAGGGTAACATCGGAAATAAAAACTAATAAAGCAAATAACAAACAAATACATAATAATACTCAAAAATACAAAGACTCAATCGTGACCGTAGATCGATTGCCACGTCGCTGATAAACCTTTCATGCTCTGATGTCCCCATCAAGCTTAGCTTCGGATCTTTAGGTCTATTTTAATATTTTATCTTACTTTAACAAAAAATGGTATAATGTGGCACTCATGCTGCTGAGAAAATGCACGAAATTGCCAGCACCGCTTGACAAGAAACTTAACTCTTTATAAGTTAGGCTTAGGAAAGAGTAAAAGATACTTTCAAGTGCCAATTAGTACCATACTTTCATACCATATCCCAAGACATACAGTAAAATGCAGGCAGATATCAGGAAAAAGAACAAAGCTGACTTCTGGTTCCTTTTATTTGGTCCGCAATTACTCATTACAAAGCAAGGCATTGGTACATGTATTGTAAATGTACTTTCAAAAGGCAGCACCACTGCGAGTATTTTGAGGGCATAGCACCCCAAGGTGTATGCATTTTTTTTCTTTATTTATTTTTCTCCCAGGAAACATGCAAATCATATTTGATGCCAGAAGTAAGGGTATGCATCAAAAATCATCATTCATTAGGCCTTTGATAGGAAATAGAGAGTCTTTTCACAAAATTCAGCAGATGAAACACGAAAAATTGAGAAGAAGAACACCCCAAAAAAATTTTATTGAAAGATTATGCAAAGAAAAGCAAGATACAATAAGATCCTCAATTGGAGAGGATCCGGCTCTCCCAAATCTCTAGCCATTGACTAGAGCCCAAACACCCTAAGAACACTTAAATTTAAGCAAGCAAAAGATATTCTAACCCTAGGAAATTTTCCTCCTTACAGCATACAATCCAAAAGGAAATCCCTAAGCAGTCTCTCCTTTGAATTTTCTCTCATAAACCATATTAAAACCTTCCTAAAACTGCCTGCAGGAGGGGCGGAACTCACAGGAGCGGAACCCTATTCCGTCTTCGATAGAATTGAGCCGGTCAAGAATAGATCGGCTGCACCGGTCTAACAGCCTTCTGATGTAGGCAAACTAGAAAGAAAAGTCAAGATTGGAGAACACCAAGACTAAAAGAACATGACTCAATCCAAACTAGAATGCTAACATCCAAACAAGCATCAAAACAAACGAAACAAAACTAAAATAAAAAAAAAACACTATCCTCAGAACAACCGGCAAGTGGTTTCCTCACATGCAACGAAAAAGTAGGCAAATTAAAATAAGTGCATGAGGCTTGCAAACCAATGGTCCACCACAGCTACAAGGTCCAACGTCCAACAAAACCCCTCCAGCAAATGTCACCAAATCAGCCAACAAAAACCCTCCAATAGCTCTAGAAGAAGGATACAAGTGGAGTGGAACTTGCGGAGAGAAAAAGAGGTTAGAAGCCCAAGACGAAATAGAGAAGAGGAAGAGAGAAATGGAACAAGCTCACAAGCTTGCAAGCTTTTCCAAGGAAGAAAAAACCCTCAGGTTTTTAGAGATTTTGCTCATAATAATCAACAACCTTTTATGCATAAAAACACCTCATATATATAGGAAAAGGGGTTGCCAAATAGTCAAAACCCACCTCCAACCTATCCAATCAGAATAGGGGAAATAGAAGGCCAACAGGCATCCAGAAACAGCAACCGAAAAGCCACATAAAACTGGGTAAAGCAGCCACGGGACAAACAGCCAGGTGAGGAACCGAAGGGACAGCACAAAGAATCGGAACTAGCAACCAGCACAGGAATCGGAACCAATAGCCCAGGGAACTGAAAAGGCCAACAGAGGGGAATAACCTGGACACGTGAAAAACAGCCAGGGGGAAGGAATCAAGCCACGGGATACAGCACCAGGAAGAAACCGAGGGGACACAAAGAAAGGGAAAAGGCAAAGATCCAACTCCACATAAAGAGCTATAAAGAGGAATATCTGATGGGGACATCAGATCAAACAATAGAGCATGGAAGGTTTATCAACAACGTGGCAATCGATCTACGACCACGATTGAGTCTTTGTATTTTTGAGTATTATTATGTATTTGTTTGTTATTTGCTTCATTAATTTTATTTTCGATGTTACCCTTACTTAAGGGAGGTCTTATGTAAGCCCAAGAGGGCATTGTCGTATTTTACATTTTGAGTCATTTTGTATGAGGCTATAAATAGCCCTATTGTTCTCTTTTGATGCTAATGAATGAATGAAAGAAAATTCCTACACTCTTGTCTTGAGAGCTTGAGAGTTGAGAGCTATTAAGGAGAATCCCTAGGAGAGGGAAAATCAAATCACCCACCAACCTTGGAGACGGCCGGGTTCGTAGTTCTTTGTATCTACCTTCCTTACCCCTCTTCTCTTCCCTACAAGCCGCCGGCCAAGGAGATCTCACCCCAAAGCCACCGGCCCCCATTAGCCCACCTCCCTCCACCACCACCACGACCAAGCCACCATGCCGCCGACCCCTCCCCCTTGATTTTTCCCCACCCTTCCTAAATTAGTTTTCATATTTTAGGTAACTCAATTCATGAGCAAATTCAAACCTATTTGAATTTGAAATAGTTGCCTAAATTATAAGTCCTATTTTAGGAAACTTCCTAATTCATAGCCTAATTGATTTTAAATTAAATTGGATGAAATCTTTAATTTCAAATTTAATTTATTAATTTAAGGAAGAATTCAATACTTCCTTAAATCCCTCCTCCTCACCCTAATGCCGCCGGCCCCCTCTTGGATCCCATTGGAAATTATTTCCAAAATCCAAGTTACTCTCTTGGAAAGAATTCAAATCACCCCTCTCTCTCTCTCTTGGCCGAAATCCCCATAACCCCACCTCCTTAATTCTTTCCAAAATCTCACCTTCTAATTTTGGAATTAATCCCCAAACCCTCTCTCTTCTATCCGCCCCTCCCCTCTCATATTTTCTATTGGATTAATTCCCAAAGGAAGGAATTAACTAGAGGAGATAAACTTTCAAATTCCCCTCCCTAACCCTAACCTAGACCTCTCCAAAACCTGAACCAAATTTACCCAAGGGTTTCCCCATGGATGGCCACTTCAAATTACAATGAAAAACTAAAACAAATTAAAATCTGCATGCAGGATTTAGCAGATAGTTCAAAAAAATTAAGAAAACTAAGTTTCACCATTCTCGTACATGCGAATCTACCAACCAAATAATCCAGCACAGATATACTAGTGGCAAATTGTAGAAAAGGGTGACTGAAAAAAATCAGTTAATATTGCTAATATCTTTTGCTTGTTAACCAGAATGCCATGTTTATCAAATAATAATCTCCATAACATAAAGAGCAATGCGGAGAATTTTGAATATTTCCAGAAAAGAATACTGGAAAATCTTGTTAAAGATTGTCAGCAGTTCTCAGTGTCAGATTATGCGAGCCTTTAAGTTGCATATTCTGAAGGTTCCACCATAGTTGCATCTATAAGGAAGGATATGTATCTTCAATGATTATTCATTAGGCCTTCACCGAAACTATTTACTATTCTCATTCTGCAAACCCACTAACTAATAAGAGAGCACAGGTATGCTTTTGGTCAAGAATAGAATGCTTTTTTTCAATAATAATCTCATATGCCATAAAGAGCGGTTTTTAGAACCTCGACATTTTCAAAAAAAAAATGTATACTAAAGAATCTTACTAATATTCGCACAGTTCTGAATTCAGATGCAAGTCTTCAAGCAGCTTAACGAAGAAGGTTTTAGCTATGGTTTCAAAAACTATTTGCTAACGAACACATTGCATACAATATTTCATATTAATGACCAAAATAATAGTAGGCTGTATATCTTAGTCAGATCCCTTTAACCAAAACTCCATGCTGTTTAATAAAAACATTCATAGGTTATCAAGAACAAAATAACATCTAGAGCATTGGAGAATGTGAAACGAGTTTGTTCCTCACTAATGCAGCCTTAAATAACAATGTGATTTCTACTTCTTTCAGATTAATGTCTCGAGAAAGGCAATCATCATATTAAAAGAAATATTAAAAGCATAAAAGCAATGGTTATTAATTAATAGAAGTCAGATAGAAAGTAATCAATGTCAGGTTTCCAGTGGCATATCACGTTGAAGTAGTACCTCTCCAGAAGATGCCATAAATGTCATCAAGCATGATATTGATCCTTTATGACCACCCGTATACCTCCGAACAAGCTGAAATAAACAATTCCTTTATCACAAACAAATATTTCGTGGAATTGAGAGATTTTTAACATGAAGTTGTTCAAAAAGCCAAGTTGTCTTAACCTTCCATGTTATCATCGAAAGAACTCTAATTACACCATCAGATGCACCAAAGGCAACAAGCGGGATATCACCTGCAGCAGATCTGGAGAGAAATTCCATGCTGCAATGACAGGGCTTATTCAGAGAGATACTACTTGAAACACCATGCAAAAGGAACCTGATGAGCTTACTAGAAATATGTTAATGGATCATTTGGTTGCAAGTAGAGAGAAAACATGTTTTAAAAAGTAATGATTTAATTTCAATTGGTTTTGTGGGTAACCGTAAAAACCTCAGATCAGCGGGCATTTGAGGGTGCTGGCGGAGATTGAAACCAAGACTAAATAATGGAATCAAGTAAATTCATATTTTTTGAAAACATGTTTTTAAACTTCAAGCAACCAAATGAGCTTTAAGAAGTTGAGAAAAAAACATACAATTAAATATGGAAATATGTTGATGCTTAGGTCAACAGAAGTTGCAATGGGGACATCACTTTTTTTCTATGAGTAATAACATCACTCTCACATAAGTTTGCATCTAAGAATCAGATTGTCCAAGTCTGTTAGATGACCATCCAAAACTTTTAAATACATCATTTTCAAGCCTTAATTTGATAATCTACTCACACCACATAAATCCCACTCCAAGCCTAGTTAGATATAGATAGTTTAAAGACCATAGGTTTCTTCTCAATGTAAATTAAGTAATGTTTCAACAATTTTGATGAGCACTAAAATCTGCAGTGAAGATCGTAATTAATGGATAACGCTAAATACAATTTACAGATAAAAATTAAATATTATATAAAAAACAAGCTCACTCTTCAACCTTTACCTTAACCTACAGTTAATGCCACACAAAATAAAAAAGCCGTGATATGCTCATGGCACTAATAAATACATCATGGAAAAAGTTCTTCAAGTATGAAAAATAACTAAGCAAAGGCAAATAACATGATTCCTAAATCTAGTAAACCACATAGAAGGATGGTCACATGCTAAGCCAGCTAATCCAATCAAACCTTGACATCCACACCAAACGGATATTTTTCTATATAAATGCATACATTGTACATCCATAAATTATATCTTCAGTGCATCTCACTACTTCAGCAATCAAGCAAGAAAATTTTGTCATTCTACAAGCTAAGCATCCCAACAAGACTCTAAAGAGTACCCAGTGGATGGAGCTCCTATTAATAAAGGTCTAAGAAAAGGCTGATTCCATGACTCAAACTTAGGACCTCCAAAGTATACTAGAAGCCTGCAAGCCACCCTTTATCCCAACAGACATCAAAAGTCATAAATCCAAACACGCAGACTTTTCTCCCAGAAAACATAGAGCATTAAGCTATCAATCTGTTTACTAAATCAAAAACCTATTCATACCTCACCTGATCTTGATTTCAACTCTATGATGAGAGTAGTTGCTCTCTCTACTGAGAAAGCCAAAACTAAGCTCTAACTTCAACAAACTAGAAGCTCACCGCTCACCTTCAAAAAAATGTGCCTTCTTCCCTAAAGCAAAATCCACTAACAACCCGAAAAAGTACTACAACAAATTATACTAGGTAAACCTTAATTCCATTTCCGGTAAAACATTTTTTTCCATTTTAAGCCTATTTGCATTACTTTATAGCAATTGGACAAACAATTAATATTTCCAAGAAAGGATTGGACAAACCTTTGGTCCTGTCTTTGAACCAATACATCTGTGTCCAGCACACCTATTATAAGGTGACACATGATAAAAACTACATAAATGCACTAAGATTAAATCTTCAAGTCATACAAAATCAATTATATAACCAATGTAATGCATTCTGATAGAATGTCAAATCCATCAAAAGTCCAACTATGATTTCTTTTTCAATGATATAATTAACTATCACAGTGAGAACAAAGTTTGCAGTTTTCACTTCAGTTCACCAAATAATTTATGATATGCCACTTCCAAATTATTTACATTGGTTGTCTAGGAGGAACGCAAATATTTATCCATTTAGAAGAGATAAAGAAATACCAAAGAAGAGATTTGTTGTCAAGTTCTTGCTTTGGAACATCCCGCCCACGCATGGTCACCAAATCCAAAAATATAGCTTTATTTTCACAACATATGACAAGAAAATGCCTCCCTCGAGTGCTTGGGGTAGGAGAATTAAAAGCAGGGGAGTTTTGACTAATTGCAGATGGACCCTCAACAACAGCAGATCGATTTCGCCAATGTTGCCAAAATCTCACATCATCATCGTAAAAGCTCACCTGCTTTACACTAAAATACCAAGAAGAGCCGACTTTAATATGCAATTTTAAGAATATAACAAGAATACTAACTTAATAAACGTCATGTGACAAAACTCAATTAGTACCTCCCTCCCCGAATAGCTTCTGTGGGTTTTCCTCTAGGCTCTGCGGACAATAGTCACAACATTATAAGAGCATTTACAAACACAAACAGCAGCAACTTAAGAGAAGCAAAAGCATGAACAAACCAAGAGAAATGTCAAAGAGCAAGCGCAAATATAACAAACACTATAGACAATGATAATAAGTGATTTTACAAATATATAAACAGTATTCGTATTGCCTCATCAAATGACAAAACCAAAAGGGAACTAGGGGTGGCTCTCATCCAATTAGATTTAAGAAAACAAGATTTAGATAAGTATAATATGAAATTTATACATTTAAATTCTATTGCAATCATGTATGTTAAAAAAATCCCCCCCCCCCCCCCCCCACCACCATCCCGGGCGGGAAAATCCTTTTGCCATCCGACTTGAAATCATAGTTCCACCGCTAGCTTCATGCAAGAGCTAACCATCAGGAAGTAGAATGCAACATTTCATTGCAAATTCAGAAGTTGTTTGATACATAGCACCCTATGATAACGCTAACAGCCAACTCACCATTAGACATGCCTTATAACTCACATGCATACAAGCGCATCTAGCATGATAGAGGACAAATCGTCCTGTTAAGAATGCATTATGCAAATGCTCCAGCATACCAGACTGACTAGAACATGAACAAACAACCACATAAGCCTAAATGTACCAAAAGTTGAAACCCATATGCCAAAGTCATGCCGGCACTCAAACTTTCTTTTGACGCATTTGCCCACCCTAAGATATAAGGACATCATACATGCAATAGCCATGACTGACTTTACTGACACAGAATTAAGCACTTAAGACAGCTTCTATTCATGCAGTTGGTAATTGGAGTATTTAACATTTTTTTCTCAATGTAGATAATCAACTAATCATGCTCTACTGCTGTTTTTCTTCCTTTAAAATAATTAATCAGAGCAATTACCTAAAAACAACCAAAATTGAACTGGAGTCTTTATGAAAAAGTTTTGCATAAAACCTAAACTTGCAATCTTCAACAATCAGTTTCCAAAGAGAACACGATAATATGCCTAAATCACACTACCAAAACTTCTCAGCGACATACCGGACTCTCCCTCAGCGAGCTTCTCCAGTTTCACGCCAACCAAACGCCTTTCATCCACCCCGCCAGCTTTCAGCTCATAAATCACCTGGAAAAAAAGGCAACAAGAACAAGGAACCGAATCAACAAATGGAAACACAGGGTAGTCTCGCCAAAACTTTCGAGAGATCTCTGGAGATTCAAACCTGCCTATGCTCCCAATTCCATACGGAAACGTGATCAGAGTCATCCGCAGTCACGAGCCAAGGATGGGTAGGGTGGACCTGAATCTTAACGATCTTGTCGCCAGACGGACGGAATGCCCTCAATCGGAGCATCACGACTTGCTCGTCTTCGAATCAATCGATATATCGAAACCAGGGATGTAAGGAGTTCGCAGTTTTACAGATCTCTCTGGTTTAGGTTTCAAAGATCTAGAATAAAACTTTGGGGCTGTTTGGATGCAGGATTTAGGCCGGATTTGAGGCGGATTTGAGCTAAGTCCCGCCAAACGGCTAAAAACGCAAAATCAAATCTCACGGTAGATGGAAGCCGCAGTTGACGGAAAAATGTCCCTTTTCGTGGTAAATCCCGGATTTACCAAATCCTTCGGTTCGGCGGATTTACGGGATTTGGCCGAAGAAGCGCGCGAAAGGGAGAAAGTTATCTGCACAGCGAGCGAGCTCCCGTCGTTGCTTCCGATCAAAATGTCGTAACTTGCGATCCCACAGGAAGGGAACGTCGTCGAAGGAGCGAAGTCGAACAGCGACGAAGGAGCCGAAGGACGAACTCGTGCAAAACTCTACACTCATGCGAAGGAGCGAAGCCGAACAGCAACGACGGATAGAGAAGGGCTCTAAGTTATTTATGTTAATTAATATAATGTAAAATAGGAGGATTTACGGACATATCATTTTATTTTATACTATTTATATATTTAATTCTTAAATTTTTAATATTATATATATATATATATCACTCATAAAATAAATATAAATGTATAAAATAAAATATTAAAATTTAGAGGGTGGCAAGGGTAATAAGTGAAATATAAGAGTGATATATTTAATATTAAAATTTTATATGAAATTTATATTAATAATTAAGTAAAATTAAATTAAATAATATTTAAATTATTAATTAAATTATTATTAGGATTATTAGTTCAATACTTAGTTATTTCAAAATAATTAGTAGGATTAAATATAATTTCAAATAGAAATAATTACTATATAATATTATAAATAATAATTAAATAGTTAATTGGTATTAGAATATTAATTAGTCTTAACAAAATTTTAATGTATTTCATCTGAACTTTTGTTATTGTACTTTAATCATCTATGAAATAAATTTCAAATGTGTTAACCGCTTTAAATCTTGAAGTCAATTTCTGAAATTTTTGCTGCTATGCACGCAAAGATGTCCAAGTCATCCCTGAGAGCTTTGGTGAGCTCGCCTCGATACTTTGGACTTAAAGATGAGTTTATCCTTAGCATCCTCTCTGGGTTGCCTTCTTTAACTTGCACTTCTTCTACTGCATCAGTTACCTTCAACCCTAGTCCTCGCTCGACCTCCATATGTAAAACCACCTCTAGGTTAGTCGTCTTCTTCCCCACAACATTTAGATAGCATGCATGGGATTGTGTGAGGCTTCCATTATTGTGATTTCCCGGCCACCTGTTTGGAACTTGACCACTACATGATAGGTGGAGATGATTGTTCTAAACATCTTTAGGAAAGGTCTCCCAAAAAATGGCATTGTAGGAGGTTTGCGCTTCCATGATTATGAAGTATGTATGGACGATGTATGGATGATTTCCCTTGCCCCAAGTGAAGGTGAGGGTGATCGCACCTTTAGTGTCCCTATTCTCAACAAATAAGTCATAAGAGAACCTAGAGTGGGGATAAGCTGGCAGGCAAGAATATTCAATTTTTTAATATATTTAAATATATTTTTTACACAACTTAATGTATCAATAAGGATACTATCAATTTGGTAGTTAATAATCAAGGTGTAGAAAATCATGGCATCATTAAAGGGATCTCATAAAAGGGAACTGGAGTAGCATTGACTGTCGGTGCCCCTGAAGTGGTAGTTAAGCTAACCTCACCTATTTTTAGGCTTTTAGAGCTAGTTGTTGTAGAGGAATCAACTCACTCTCTGCCTCATTAGCACAACTCCTGTAATGTGGATCGAGCAAGCTAGAATGGGCTTGTTGTAGTTTACTTGAATGGGAACCTTCCCAAGGCATCGATTTGGTAGCGAGCATAAACACTTTCAATTTTTCTACTTTAATGAAGCCCTCGACCAGTCTGTGAAGGTATTAGAACTCCTCAATGTCATGAGCCTTGGAGGTATCCCTTGAATGCATATAAGTCGCCGCAGTTGGAGGTGCTTAAAGAACTTATTCTTGATGGCCTCTACAAGCTTGACCATTGATACCCATAGGGGAGTGACCACAGGATAATTAAGATTGTTGTGCATACGTTGTGCACAAAGAGAGTGAGTGGTGTGGGGGTGCTTCTTTTATTCTTTGTGTGGGTGGTGCAATTGCCCTCAATGATCCCTAGTATGAGTTCCCTTTAGTGGTATTGATGGCATAAATCATGCATTACAAGTGGTCTTGAGTCAACTTTGTGGATCCTTGGTCTACTTCTCTCCCATTCCCAACAATGGGAGCGATCATTTGTGATAATAAGCCCTTTAGAGCAAGTGGACTAGGAGGATTCAACCACTTAGTAGTTGTTTTCAACATTAACATGGTTATTGACGAGTTTGAACAACTTAGCCAACATCTTTAGCTGTTGCAACCCCAACACATAATGAAACGGAAAATCTTTTAATTTGTGGGTTAGAGCAACCTAAGTGACAACTGGCCTTAGGTCTTTTACTCAAGCATATCCCTTTGAAATCTCAAAATGAAGCTATGGAGCGACTCACCCAGTTCTTGGCGCATCTTGAGGAGGGATCGCAAGCTCTTCTAAGGCTTATGAGCACTCGTTAATTGTGTGAGGAACTTGCTTGTAAACTCCACATAACACCTAGACAAGTGAACCAATAAAGTATTGATTCTTTGAAGGTGATGAAGAAAAATTGGTATTTCAAGCCTTGTTGATGTCAGGCAGCACCGTCATGGATTCAAAGTAGGTGACGTGGTATGCTACATCATTCCTCCCCTAGTAAGATTTCAATTTGGGCATATTGAATTTTGGAGGTGGCCTCATCACAACTATCTTTAAGGATAAAGCATTAGCCAATTTAAGCTCCACTTTCCTCACTCGCCGAGGAGGAGGGTTGTACTCTTCATCGCTAGTAACAATGCAAGTGTGATTCGCATCAAGCATCAAGGTGAGCTCCTAGCTCTCTAATCTCCTATGACAAATTGTTGAATCAGAATACCCATCTAGTGTACTCTCTCTTGGTGCGTGCCTTGGTAATCCTCCCAAGGCATCCTGAATTATTTTAGTGAGCCTTTTCTCCATCTACATAAAATCACAACAAATAGTGTAATTGGGAGCATCCATGTTCAGATGGTTCTGTGTTATATTATTTTTAAGGTTTGTCTATCTTTTAATTATTAGCATCAATTCACATTCATATTCACTGAACCTTTTAGGATGTCAGATTCAAATGTGTCCATAAATAACACTTGACCTTGCTACGCAATCTTCATAGATTAGAACCTAAGAACTTCAGGCGAGTGTGGAAAAGGAAGAGAAAAGAAGGAAAAGATTCATGAGGCCAAAGAAATGATTAAGGAAATTAAAAAAAAAATCCAAGTAAATAATTAATATTCCAAAATCATTCAAAATATGCCTCTTCAATCCTTATTTATAAAAATCTGAGAGCTACATTAAATGCTACATCAAGAAAAGTACACAGTACATCATCATTTATGGTCCATTGTATACTATACATGATAAATGTCTTGACCTGACAGCCACCTGGGTGACTCATCATCTTTGGCTTAGTCCTCAGTCTCGGGGTGAGTCACTTGAGCGAGTGAGTGAATTGATGAACTGAGTCCCCAGGTTATAAATACAAATGTGAAGGCCAAGTCCCTTTGAGCCATGATTTCCACGAATTGAGATCCAATCGAGCTCAGAAGATAGGACTTCAGATTTTTTTCAAAGCTATGATCATTAGAACTAGTTAAGTCTGAGCCTTTATAATTGAACCTATATATATATATATATATATATATATATATATATATATATATATATATATATATATATTCTGCTTTTCTCACTACTTTTGATTTTATTTTTAAAAATAAATCAAACAATTAAAAAAATCATAGTATTTTTTTTTTCAATTTAATGAAAACCATCACAACCATTGCCCAAGTCACATATAATATTTAATAAAAACAAAAACAAAAAAAACATATATTTCCAATAAATTTATGACATATTAAAATATTAATAAAAAAAAAAGGACGTGATCCTAAATGTACCGTTAACCATGCAAGCCCCTTAGCAGCTCAATATTTGGAGATGAAAATTGAAAAACGAAGAACAAGCACTCTTCAAGAGTATAAACAAGCTGTTGATTTACAGACTGAAATGAGAGTTATCAAGAAGAACATAGACAGTATTACTGGTGCCAAAAGGAAAAAAGATATAATGTATTGCTCAGATTCTCTGTTCTTCTCATCTTCTACAATTTTTCGAAAAAATAATACGCTAAAAGGTAATGCTTTATGTAATATTTCTTAGGGCTCATCATTCTCAGAACACCTCCACAGATGATGCTACCCAGATGACTGATTTCAAATTTTCAGCACAAACGCATCCTATGTAAAAAGGATGATTGAATGCAAAAAGAGAAAATGACTGGGACCTGTGTTGCACCCCTTACCCTCAAAAGAGTAGGCGAAGGCCCAACAAATGGAATGCCTCGGTCTTAATTTCAGTTTTTGGATCCCTCTGCTGATTTCTCAGATTTTTGTGCCAAATAATGCTCAAGCATTTCATCATCATCGTCTGCAAAAATCATGAAACATTTCATCTTGCTACTTCAGAATTCTACTAGATGAAACATAACATGCAAACGACAACTTAATTTGCAAAATATATAAGGTCGGACCTTCAAAGTCATCATCAAAGTCAATTTCTTCCTCTTCCTCGGAATCCTCGGAAACTGTTGTTGGACCTTTCTGTAGAGCAAACAGAAGGTCCAGAAATGAGATGCTAGAGTTAAAGTTTAATTATATCATGTTAAAGTGCACTGCAGGTGGTTAAACATGAAAAATCAAAAAGTTACACCAATAGAAATAATCAGAAATATAATATAATGGTTGAACAGGTAGAGCAGCAGAGAGCAAAGCCCAAACTTATCACAATCTGGTGAGGGACAAAACAAAATATTACCGCTGCAGCTCTTCCACTCTCAAACCATTGTCTTCCTGTCAGCCTTTTATCCTTCGGAGCGGTTAGAGCTGATTCTGGCATTAGTCTGCACATAGTTGCATAACAACAGTTGCATAAATTCAACTTCGATGTCTCCAAGTGAAATGAATGTGTTGCTCATATAAACTTCTATACACGAGGAAAATGCAACATATGGAGAAAATAAGAAAATCGAACCGGTACAAGTGATCCGGGATAACATACAAATAATAAAGCCAACCATACTCCTAATAGAATTTAAATTTGTGTTCATAAAAGAATGCAATGGATTGTTCGTTATCCCTTAAATTGTCATCTAAATTTAATAACTCAACAAAGACATTTTTAAATTTTTATCAACTGAAGATGTCACATCATAGGTAGAATGAAAACTTCAGCTCCGATATTTCCTGAAGAAGTTCAATTCTTACTTGGCTCGCTCTAGTGCTAGCTCTGCTTCAAATCGCTCTCTCCAAGCAAGAAAAGTTTCAGTGGTAACAGGTTCCCCATGTGGAATAATTATCTGGAAACAATGCACAAAAACGATATTTCTGAAAAAGACTACGAGCAATTTGTCAAAGCACTTAACTAGATGAATAGGCTCAAATACATCCTCAAAGGATCCACAAGAAATTAACAAAAACTTGAACAATCAGTTTATTGACTAATAAGAGCAAAGATCATTAACCGATCAAACAGCCATACATCATCTTTAGTTGAAGCAGGTTCCTCAACAACCTCATCTAAAACATTTTGCCCATATTTTTCATGCAACCATTCTTTAGCTGAAGTTGCGAGTGTATAGATCATCGCCATACCAAGACTTTCATAAGCCTGCAAAATATGACAGTACTCAAACAATGAACTAAAGAAAGAATACAAAATATTCTGGTAATCATGCAATGAACTAAATAGATAGAACACTAAGAAAATTTAATAAGAGAGCAGGGCATATGAGAGTTGAAATTACAAGCAAACATGTTGAAAATCTGCAAGAAATATCCTGATTATCATTCAAAAGAAAAAATTCCATATGTAGGTTGCTCCAAGGATGACGCCACAAAGAGTACTCTTATCTCTTTGAAGAGGATTCGACGGTCATCAATGAGTAGCATATTTGCCAGGATGGGATGAATCAAGCATGTCAACTTTACCTTAACTTTCAGACTACAGAAATTGCACAATGTTTCCGGCTATAGAAATTTTTACTCAAGTTCATATCTACTTTTAATTTTCAAGAAAATGTCACATGGCATGAAGTCATAGTTCCACAAAAATAAACTATGAAATCCTTTGCTCATGACCAGCCTTGTAATCAGATTTTTCAGATAATCCGTATCCGAATTGTTAAACAATATCCGATATTTCATTCCTCCGATCAGGAACAGTACTGAGAAGTTTTTACAATAGGAAAAAATAAAGATCTTGATTTCGGCCCATAACTTTTGCCGGGGAGATCTACAGAATTGTTCACTGATGGATTTTCTGTAGTATATTATGATGGATTTAAAAGGATATTAGGATATATAATGATGATTTCGTTTTTCTGAGAACCATATCAGTGGCACAAGAAATGTTTAGAAAGAATTGCTTAGCTGTGATATTGGATGGATAGCAATGGCAATCACTACCATATATATAACTAAAAAAGAAAATCAGAAATTCCTCTTGCAAGCAAGAGCAAATCATATAAACGTAAGAGATGAATAACGTTTAGGCTCATCAGTAATTAGATGGTGATCTTAACTGAACCTAATAGATATATTAGATGTAGCTGTACTTGAGTTAGAATCCAAAAATTAGAATAGATGTGATGCAGGATATCTTGGAATCTAGAGCTTCTATAAATGCAAAACCTTGGTGAGGACGTAGTAGAACCCCAGAAAATATTAAAATTCATAGTCCAACAGCACGTAATTAGGCAAACATGTTTAACCAATTTGATAAAAAGGGTAATCAAGTTAATTAATAGAGTTGAGCTTAATTAGCTCGAAATGATTAAAATCAATGCTTTATTAAAAATTATGAACAAATTATAATAAATTAGTCATGTTAGGAATCCTGTTAGAGCTAATTTGCTTTTCCATGGTTGTTAAATCACTTTGATGATCTAAAATGGACTGCATTAAGATTTAAGATCTACTGAGCTAGATGAGATGCGTTAATACACTCTTAGGCTTCGTTTGGGACGGCTTTTTTTACTATCTTTTAAAGCAACTTTTTAGTATAAAAATTAAAATTTTTGTACTAGAAAATAGCTTTAAGAAGCAGTAAAAAAGCGGTCCCAAACGAAGCCTTAACGTGGACTTCATCTTTTAAATCCATGCTCTTTGAAACACCATAGGAGTGAGATCCACGTCCTCTGTAGCTCATGAACCATTCTAGTCCCATCAACCATAATTTCAAAGGCACAACTTTGATCGAACCATATAACTTGAGCCCACCACTGTCCATAGATATTTGGGTTTCAATATATGGTTCCCCACCAGCTTTAGTATTCATAATTCCATAAAAGTGATTATGCATTGACTTTCAAGATGTGTGAGACCAATAGCCAGGTGAATAAAAGAATAACACTTCTATGGCAAGTAGTATTAATGTTCCCGAATCGATGCGTCCATCCTTCCCATTGCACTTTGTCATAGGAAACATTTACTTTGTTTGCATATAGTAGTGTCATAAAAATAAAAAAAAACTGGGTGCTGAAAGTTTGCAAGTAAATGCAAAGCATATGGCACTTCTCCTTGCATACTAAATATATGAACAACAAAATTCGAGTTTTGCATGCAAGAAATCTCTAAAGGCTTAAATCAAACACTTTAATTTTTATTAAAAATAACTTTCTTTATAACCACTTTTGACCTTACAAAGGAATCAGTTACAAGCCAACTGACATGCTGGACTTGATCAATTTTCTTTGATCGTGTTTTCAAAGAAGAATTTTGCTAATATATTATTTGCAATTACCCGCCCATGTTAATTAATATATTGTGAAATCATTAGGTGTAATCTTAGCCACCGAAAGAAAATGTTTGGAATAACTTATGATTTATATTCTTTGCCCAGCAGGTACAGCTACATGATTTCGACGCTTATTAAAGGAGAAATTAAAAATAGAAGACCCGAACAAATAAAGGTGAAATAAACAGTGAGCTAAAGCTTGCTTTTAAATTATGATAAGAAAAATCCCAAAGTGTTGAGGCCACCACTAGGCTATGTGATGCAGGACATAAATGAAATTATGATCTAATTAAGGAGTTTGCACGCCGGAAGATTAAAAGCAACTTAATTAGATTTGATGTGATTTAAACAATGAATTAAAACACAAAGAGCGGTAAACACTAGCTTAGGCCAAGCTACTTGCGTGAAGTAAAAGCCACAAAATGATCAATTATTCTTAACGTTGCATATATGATGGGTTTCAACAAGGTATCCCTAGTCTAACAAATAAGAGTAGTGCCATGAAAGATCTCTCACACAAATTCCTACTAAACACTAAGCTTTAGCGGAGCGTTGCAAGATTTTACATGAATCAATCAAAACCACAAGTGAGGATCGATGAGGAAGGTAAGAGAGAAGGTAAGAGTTCACCCTTTGCTGAGATTCAACCTCCTCGCAAACTTGGACAGCAGTTGATGGTTTTATGACAGTGAAACTATTGCTCTCCTCTTGCTCGGATTGATGGACAGTAAGCTGTCCTTCTTGGACAGCGATTCCGGGCAGTTTCAGACAGTAACGGTGACTTCCCAAGGGGTTGGACAGCAGGGAACTCCTGCTAGAATCTTTGGACAGCAGGTAGATGACCTTGGGGAGCAGTTTTCTCGGGTTTGGGAGAGAGGACAGCCCCTGCTAGCATCCAGGAATTTCTGGACAGCAAGGGGACGTCTTCAAACAGGAATTCTGGACAGCAACGTGGGTTCCCGGATGGAAGGCAGCAGCGTATCTTTGCTGAGATCCCTTGGACAGCAGGTGGAGACATTGGCGAGGAAGCGTGAGCCACAAATGGGAGGGGATTAGGGGGAGTAACGGCGGTGGAGAAGAGAGGAGGGGTCGGCCATGTGTGAAGAAGAAAGGAGTTTCTAATTTTAGATTTGCGACATTATTTTAGGAAAGGATGTTGGTCCAAAATCTGGATTTTAAATTCATATTTTAACGGAGAGATGATTGGGGAGATTTGATTTCAAATCCCCCAATTAAAGAGAGAAAGGAAAGAGGGGGGGTGGGGCGGGTAGAGAGAGAGCTAGAATTGGAATTATTTCCAAAGAGATAGGGGCTGATTTTGTGGAAAGAAATAAGGAGGTGGGGCCAAGTGTCTAGATACAATGTATTTGGAATTAATGCTCTAATTAATCAATCCATCATGATTTGATTAATTGATTTAATTAAGCACCTTTCCAAAAATAGGATTAAGATAAAAGGAAAGATTTTGGAATCTAAAATTGATTTATTTCAAATTTCAAATCCTTTCCAAAATAAGTGGAGTTAAATATGGAAAGTGGGGGGTTTTGGAAATTCTTTGAAAAGGGAAGATGTGTGAGGCGGCGGCTTGGTGGGGAAGGGGAGGGGCCGGCGGGTTGTGGTGGTGGTGAGGCGTTGGCCGGCGACAAGGTGGGGTTGGCTAGGGAATCCGGCGGTGGTGGGAGGAATAGAGATTGAAAGAAAGAACGATAAAACAAACTACAAACCCGGCCGTCTCCAAGGTTGGTGGGTGATCCGTTTTTCCTCCCTAGGGATCTCTCCAAAGCTCTCTCCTAGAACTCTTACAACTCCAAGAACACATGTGCAGGAATTTTTCTTATAATTCATTCATTAACCTCTCCAAAGGAAGAGGGTGGCTTTAAATAGCCAAATACATGAAGGGAAATAACAAAGATATTATTGCCCCTAGGGCATACATAAGACAAAGCCCTCAAGTGAGGGTAGAAAGGGAAAAAGAACAATAACAAATCAAATATATAAAATAGATCAAAATAAATAGGCACAATCGTAGCCGTAGATTTCTAATGTCCTCATCACTATGGTTTAAAATATTAACAAGTAGACTAAGTGATGAGGACATCGTCAGTGATTTCGACATGTGTACCATCGGAGACACCAGAGATCGACGGCCACGATCAGGAGTTTATATTCTGAGTCATTTTATGTAGTAGTTTATTTTTTTTTTTTCCAGTTTTACTGTTTTACCCTTATGGGTGGTCACTTGATGTTGTAGCCCGAGGGCATTTTAGTATTTTGTTTTCTTCCTTTCGGCCTATTTATATGAGGCCCCTTACATTGTATGAGATGATGAATGATTAATGAAAATTTTCTTTGTCTTCTTCTTCATCTTGTGTGAGCACTAGAGGAGAGAAAGAGAGCTCAAGGCGAGAGCAAGCGAAATACCCATCAACCGGTGGAAGAGTCCTCGGTTCGTGGTCCTTGTATTTTTATTTCTTCCATCTATTCTTCTTCTCCTCCCCGCCTCCCACCCGCCGATTCCTCTTAGTTTCCCCCCCCCCCCCCCCCCCCGCCGGTCACCTCCCTATTTCCCATCATCTCCACCTCCAACCACCCGCCCCAACCCCTAACCCGCCGGCATCACCTTCCCCACCTCACCGCCCCCTCCTTTTCCCCTTGGACCGACCCCCACTCCCCCACCACCGGCCTCCCCGGACGCCTGAACCCGCCGGCCACCCCACCGCCAGCCGCCGGACTTCCCCTCCCCACCGTTCCCCTCCTCCCAAGCCCAAAGCCGCCGGCCTTCCTAATTTCCCTCCAAGGATTTTGAAATTTTCAAAATTCAAAGCCCATAAATACTTTCCTAAAATAACTCTCCCCATTAGGAAGGATTATCAATTTGAATTCAATTCAATATTTGAATTCAAATAGTTCCCTCCCTAATAAATCCCAATATTAGGAAACCTCCCTCTAATTACTCAAATCTGAATATAATTTCAGATTTGATGTCAATTAGCATTTAATCCTCATGGCCCACATACAACAAATCTAGACACCTTGCTCCTCCTTTATGTGGCCGGCCCCTCCCTTGCCTTTTCTCCCTCCTAATCAACTCCCAATCACAATTAATTGTTCCCCTAATTCCCTCTCTAATAATTGCCCAAGTCCTATTTGAAATTTAAATTTAATTTCAAAGTGTTTCCCTCCAATTTCACTTAACCTGAAATTAATTTCAGGTTATCTAATCCCAACGCTTTCCAACTCAAACCTAGCCTCCTACCCTCTCTTCCTCCCGCCATCCCAAACCCCCACCCCTACCCAAACCGCCGGCCTCCCTCTCCACCCGCCACCTCCTTCCCCTCTCCTCCCCACTTCAATATGCATGGAGGAACTCGAATGGAACTTTGGATTCGTGCATGACGATCGAGGTCAAGTCGACATCCTCCAATCGCCCTTCTTTGACGTGGGCTTTGATTTCGACGACACCGTTGAGGAATACATCGACCGCATCCAATACGACTTAGTTGACGTGATCGACGAGCAAAGATCAAAGGGACGTTGGATAATCTACGGTCATCCACCACCTCCTCCAATTCCGGCTACCTCTCCGGCAACTACTACCCTCCGCGCCACTTGTCTTCTAGTGGCTTCGCTAAGTGTGCTTGCAACGTTCATCCGCTAACCTCCACTATTAAGAGAGCGAGTGAGGGACCTCAAGGTGAACGATCTAAATTTTAAACGTGGGGATCTTGTTAAACTTGTTATTTGCATTACTTAGTAGTTGTTAAAAATTATTTTGCAAGTCCTACTAATCTCAACTTGTAATCCATTGCTTTTACCGAATCTCTCATGATACATTCTTAAAGATTAACTTGAGCACGCAACAGGTTTACTATTAGTAAGCAAAGTTCAATAGTTACATTAATCTCTTATGTGCAATTCTTGCTTCCATGCATATGTTTCACATCATCTTGGTATCAGAGCATGGCTAGCATGCATTACATGTGCTAGATGCATCCTAGGAGTCTACTTAACTATCCCTTAGCTTGTTTACATGCATACCATCGCATTATTACTTTACATCACTGTTTTATTTTGCTGTCCACTATTTTCTTGCACTCATTTAGTGAGTTGTAAGCCAATTTCTTAAATGTTTAGGTGCTGTCCACATCCTAAACTCATTCCCTTACACTTAAACTACTTAATCCATTAGGTTATGCTTGCTGTCCACTCATTTTCTGCACTATCTAGTGACAATTTGGAGAGTCTAACTTAGTGTTTAAGTGTTGTCCTCAACCTAACAACCTTCCTAAGTGCCTAGGTTACGTAACCCACCGGTGTAGCTTGCTGTCCAAACAATTTTTGCACCCTTAAGTGAGTTTAAGTGAGCGTAACTTAGTGTCTCATTGACGTCCCTTACACCCAATCATCTTTGAGTGTCACTTGACGTTTCCCATGGACCCGATAGGACTTCAAAAGAAGCTAGATGACCTAGTTAGTCTTGTGGGTTCTCTAACTAAAACCCCGAAGGAGGAACATGTTCACTCTCCCCACTTTAGGTATACGCCCCATTCGATCAATCATGATAATCGGAAGATGCCCCACACTGCTTATCAACCAAGACTTGAGCCTAAGCCACAACGACATCACTTGGAATCACATTACCGTCTACCCACCTTTGATGGTTCTTCGGACCCTTACTACTTTAGGGAATGAGTTAGACAATTAGAGGACTATTTTGAATCATGTGATATCCCTAAGTCCCACCAGGTTAGCATCGCTAAGTCTCACCTAAAATGTCGGGCTCTTCAATTTTGGATGAGGTTAGAAGATCATAAAGAGTCTCGTGGTGAGTACCCTACTTCTAATTGGAAAAACATGAGGCGAGAACTTAGTTTAAAATACCTGCCTTCTACCAGCAACCAACCATCCGGTTTTAAGTTTAGGTCACCCCCATCCGATATCATGATTCCTAGTCCTCACCACACATCAGTTACCCATTTCCCTACCACTGTGATTACCCCTAAACCTGTCCGACATACCACTCCCACCCACATAACTAATCATAGAGTGACCCCTACACCTAGTGGCCGTCATCCAGAGCACCGTTCTACCTCTTTTGTTGGGACAAACCGTGGACATTACTATGGTCGAGACCACCCATCCCTTAGTGACATCAGGGTTGCTGCCCCACCCTGTAAGTCTTCACTTAGCCTTGATGGCCGACCCTCTATTGGGTCTTCTGCTGGTTCGGTCCCCTATGACTCCCCACTTGGACCGACTCCTAGCCGCCCTAGCAAACCTGTAGCCTCACCTGTTCTTGACCCTGCAACTATAATTGTAGTAAAAAGATGCATTAAAAAGAAAAAGTCATCTGAACCTAAGACAGAGTGCATCCATTTTGTGGATGCTAATGATCTTACTGATAATGAGGACTTCTTTGAGGATGAAACTGAAGTAAGCGAGTTAGATTCCCCACATGACTTGAACCCTGATTTAGGAGATCTGGAACCTTTAAACCTCAGTACCTCAGTCCACCTGACTCCTAATCTCCTCAAGGATATCCCTTTGAATAAAGTCTACCTGGACGATAGTAATGTGATCTCGAAAGAAGCCAATCTAACCTTGAACACATTGAATTTAAATTCGGAAGATCCTGATTTAGTTGTATCACCTACTGAGTTGACTTTAGACAATTCTGGTGGTAGTAATCTCGAGTCGGAAGTGGTTCAATTGAATTTACTACCTGAGTTAAACCCCGATTTAATTGACCCCGAATCCATGGATCTTAGGGCTATCACCAAATCTGGTTCTATTGAGAATAATAATATGATTTCGGAAGACAGTATTTTGAATCAGAAAGATCTTAAGCCTAGTGTGAAGGAAGAGCCTCCTCTTGTCTTATTGAGGTCTATTTTAGGAGTTGCTTCTTTAGATTTGCATGTGAAAGAGTGTGTCTCTACTAATTTGACTTACCTCACCATTCCTTGTATCGACTTTAATGCAAGAGAGAGCATTGGCCCATGCCTTCCTATCTCCCATCTAACTGTTGTGCCCACATATGCTCTGAATACTCTACCCCATCTCTTGGGTCCCATACCTGCTGGTGACTCCTTAGGCTATCCTATTATGGTTGTGAGTCAGGACCCATTGTCCTCTCATACTCTTGACTCCTACTTTTTGCCCTCTATACCCTTGTCCTTCCCTGTTAAGAACCTTCCCTCTCCTAGTTGGATGATCTTACTAGATTACCTTACTGCCCCTAGGAGACATTCTGTGACCCTAGATGAGACTCCTTGTGGAGACGCCCTTTTAGTTAAGGATGTTTTCATTGCTCCCCCTACACCAGTTCCCTTAAATACAAAAGTTTTATGTCTTTCATTTTGTGACTGATCCATCTTTATTTTCATCTATGTGTGTTTGTGAGTCAGTGTGATTGTGTGTGCTTTGTAGTTTGTTATCTTCCACTATGTTCAATAATATGTGAGAGTCCACAATTATTCTTCAGGCATATCAAGTCTCTAGCATCACATTTTCTCATATCATTTGATCTTGTTGATTCTTGAATTTTGGGCACATGATCTCGCATTTAACATGCCGCATTTGCATCGCATATTCAAGAATTGCACAAAGAAATTAATAAGAATTGAACAAAGCAACGCTAACTATAAACTCAATGCGAACTGCAAGAAAAGATTTAAAGAATTTAAAGTGGGAGATTCTGTAGTGGTTCGGACTCGTCCGGAGCGGTTTCTGCAAGGGGCCGTTAAGAAGTTACATGCGAGAAGCTTAGGACCTTTCAAAATAATTTCCAAAATAAACAGTAATGCTTATGTGCTAGACCTCCCTGAAGGTTTTAACATTAGCCCCACATTTAATTTCGAAGATCTTGTAGCCTTCGAGGGTCCAGAGTTTAACCCCACTAATCTACTAAACAATAAGCCTTGTGTGACCCCACCTGGTAAGAACCCCAGCCTACCTCCACTCCCAAATATTCCCACTTTACCTATTGCGAAGAAAATTGAGGCAATACTTAGTGATGACATCATATCCACTAAAGACGGTGGTGGCCAAAGGTATTTAGTTCAATGGACAGGAAAACCGGAGGCGGAGAACAGATGGATTGATTGGGATGAGCTACAGAGATTGGACCCCGACTTACTAGAGTGGTACGAGAGCTCCATAGATGATTTCTCGACGGGGTCGAGTTTTCTCCCACCTGGGGAGAATGATGAGGACATCGTCAGTGATTTCGACATGTGTACCATCGGAGACACCAGAGATCGACGGCCACGATCAGGAGTTTATATTCTGAGTCATTTTATGTAGTAGTTTATTTTTTTTTTTTTTCAGTTTTACTGTTTTACCCTTATGGGTGGTCACTTGATGTTGTAGCCCGAGGGCATTTTAGTATTTTGTTTTCTTCCTTTCGGCCTATTTATATGAGGCCCCTTACATTGTATGAGATGATGAATGATTAATAAAAATTTCCTTTGTCTTCTTCTTCATCTTGTGTGAGCACTAGAGGAGAGAAAGAGAGCTCAAGGCGAGAGCAAGCGAAATACCCATCAACCGGTGGAAGAGTCCTCGGTTCGTGGTCCTTGTATTTTTATTTCTTCCATCTATTCTTCTTCTCCTCCCCGCCTCCCACCCGCCGATTCCTCTTAGTTTCCCCCCCCCCCACCGCCGGTCACCTCCCTATTTCCCATCATCTCCACCTCCAACCACCCGCCCCAACCCCTAACCCGTCGGCATCACCTTCCCCACCTCACCGCCCCCTCCTTTTCCCCTTGGACCGACCCCCACTCCCCCACCACCGGCCTCCCCGGACGCCTGAACCCGCCGGCCACCCCACCGCCAGCCGCCGGACTTCCCCTCCCCACCGTTCCCCTCCTCCCAAGCCCAAAGTCGCCGGCCTTCCTAATTTCCCTCCAAGGATTTTGAAATTTTCAAAATTCAAAGCCCATAAATACTTTCCTAAAATAACTCTCCCCATTAGGAAGGATTATCAATTTGAATTCAATTCAATATTTGAATTCAAATAGTTCCCTCCCTAATAAATCCCAATATTAGGAAACCTCCCTCTAATTACTCAAATCCGAAATTAATTTCAGATTTGATGTCAATTAGCATTTAATCCTCATGGCCCACATACAACGAATCTAGACACCTTGCTCCTCCTTTATGTGGCCGGCCCCTCCCTTGCCTTTTCTCCCTCCTAATCAACTCCCAATCACAATTAATTGTTCCCCTAATTCCCTCTCTAATAATTGCCCAAGTCCTATTTGAAATTTAAATTTAATTTCAAAGTGTTTCCCTCCAATTTCACTTAACCTGAAATTAATTTCAGGTTATCTAATCCCAACGCTTTCCAACTCAAACCTAGCCTCCTACCCTCTCTTCCTCCCGCCATCCCAAACCCCCACCCCTACCCAAACCGCCGGCCTCCCTCTCCACCCGCCACCTCCTTCCCCTCTCCTCCCCACTTCAATATGCATGGAGGAACTCGAATGGAACTTTGGATTCGTGCATGACGATCGAGGTCAAGTCGACATCCTCCAATCGCCCTTCTTTGACGTGGGCTTTGATTTCGACGACACCGTTGAGGAATACATCGACCGCATCCAATACGACTTAGTTAACGTGATCGACGAGCAAAGATCAAAGGGACGTTGGATAATCTACGGTCATCCACCACCTCCTCCAATTCCGGCTACATCTCCGGCGACTACTACCCTCCGCGCCACTTGTCTTCTAGTGGCTTCGCTAAGTGTGCTTGCAACGTTCATCCGCTAACCTCCACTATTAAGAGAGCGAGTGAGGGACCTCAAGGTGAACGATCTAAATTTTAAACGTGGGGATCTTGTTAAACTTGTTATTTGCATTACTTAGTAGTTGTTAAAAATTATTTTGCAAGTCCTACTAATCTCAACTTGTAATCCATTGCTTTTACCGAATCTCTCATGATACATTCTTAAAGATTAACTTGAGCACGCAACAGGTTTACTATTAGTAAGCAAAGTTCAATAGTTACATTAATCTCTTATGTGCAATTCTTGCTTCCATGCATATGTTTCACATCACTAAGGAACTAATTGTCTCCATTGAGTCAATGCCCTCTATTAATAGGAACCAGAGTTAAATGAAGCTAGGTAAAACTATGCAAATGCACAATTTAAAATCATATGTTGCCAACTTGATTAATTAGGCAAATGTGCCAGGGACTCATAATATGCATGTTTAAGTGTATATTACATCAAAGTTGTAAGCCAAATCTATTGGCTTTTATGCAGTCAAAGCTCCAAGTCCCTCTAATAGCCTTTCCATATCCTTGAGCTTCTAAGTCCCGCCTACAGGCATTTCTACAATCAAAGCTAGTAAGCCCCACTGATGAACCTTCCTTACTGTCGAGGTTACAAGTCCCGCTAATGACATTTTTCTCAAAATGTAAGCTCTAACCTGATTAACAGAGTTGACGCAAAGTTAAGCCCTTATATCAAAAATCTTGCAGGGCCTTTCTTAGTATACAAGACCCAACTTTTGACCAAATCTATAGAATTGTTACAAGACCACCAAATAAATGATGGTCTTGTCATGCCTCTAAGCTCCTCATGGATCATGACTAATACCTTTAATGCATGAGAGGTTGTGTTGCAAGCCTCTAAACTATTCAGTTAAGCTGTTGTTGTAATCCTTTTACCAATCAAAGTGTCAAAAGTCAGTCTTAAAAGCACGTCTTATACATAAACTTCTACCAAGTCTGTTTGGGATACTCAAGAAGAGGCAATTCATGGCTGCTAATCATGCTTCCCCAATGTCACAACTCAAAACCCTTTGACGATAGCATACTGGATCCATTTGTAGATCCAAGATGATAGAAATATGTGATATCGATCAAGCTTGCATCCATTCCCCAACCACACCATTAAATTCATCTCAAAAAATCAAATATAAACTTAAAATTGAGCTTAAATAACCTCCTCAATCGAGAGTCAAATCTTACGACCAGGAGGGATAATTAAATATGAGGATTGCTCCAACAAAAAATCATGTGCCCAAATCAAAATAAACCATGATTAAACATAATTGAAAACCTGATTAAGCTAAATGAAATCAACCTAAAGGAAAATTGCCTAACCTTGAGTTTTCACACATATAAGGAAGCTCAAGAGAGGTGCTTTTCATAAGCAATCATATTAGTGAATCTATAAGGGGGAGGACTTCTTAATCCATCTTTGATTGAGTCACTTGAGACTCCCGATAGATGTAGAGTGATATGTCATCCATCTGCATATAAATTATGAAAGCCACTTAATGCCTCTACTTTTAAGACATCAAGTGTAGCCTTCCTATAATCTAGAAACTATCAGGTCCATAATAGTGATAGTTGTTTTGGGATTTCACTCGCTATAAAATATATACATACCCATATGACATTAGGTGATTTAAAAATTACACGGACTTCATCCATGTTTTAATATAGGGTAAAAAAGGAAATATTGAAGGAAAAGACTCACCAATAGCTGAGCACTCCGGGATTTCCGAGCACACTACAATTCAACATTTGACTCACCCAAAACAACTTTGAAATTCTTCAATGGGCAAGAAAAATAGTTATAAATTAGTTATAAAGAACCTTTCTAGGAGGTACTTGAGCAAACACCCTAGAACTAGAAGGAAAGGAAGTTTCTTTCCTTCCCTGTCCATAAGGTCACCAACAAGGAGAGAAAACTAACAAAGAAGATTTGCAAGTTGACCACAAATCTCCTAGTATGTCGTCCTCAAAGATATAATGAGAAAAATCTCAAACTATAGAGTTGCTTTTCGAAAAAGATGACACGGCACAAAATACAGAATATTTGGGCCCATAAAAGATGCCACGAAGTGAACATCAAGGTGTGGCATCTAAGAAATACAACTATGAGTGATCTTCCACCCAAAGATATTGGTGGAATCTTAAAAGGTCAAGACCTCCATCTTTATGTCCATCCATACCATTAAAAAAAGGGCTCCTAAAGAAGGTGGTCAAGTTAATTATAAATCTCCCATCAAGATATCCACAAAGATATAGAGGAAAACCTCAAAGTTACAACTAGGAAGGGTCTATCAAGAAACACTTCAAAATTTAACTGGCATTCGAAATGATTCAAGTCACACAATGGATGTCGCACGATGAACATCGAGGCATGACATATGGGGCAGACATCTTCCGTATTTTTGTTGACAAAAGGTTTTAGTGGCATCTCAGAAAGTCAAGACTTTTGTCTATAAAGTTCTGCACTCTTGTTGACCATCAAGAAGGAAAGAGAACTCCCAAAGAAGATTGCAAGTGACCATAAATCTAATAACTGGACACCCTAAAGATACAAGGGGCACAAACATAAAGGGAACGCTTAGAGTGACAATGTAAAGTCGATGCTTCAAAATATGACTCGTACTCTAGAATATTAAAGTCACATGAAAAGATGTCGTAATAAATATTTGGGCGTGACATCTAGCCACCTAGGTAATGTAACTCTTAGAGATCCATCGTTAAAAGGTCGCAATCGTTCGCTTTGAGCTTAATGCCTTAAATACTCAAATTTATACAATGAGCAAGTAAGGCATTGACATGCGAGCAATGCAATTCCCAAACATTCAAGCAATGCAATTTCCAGATATTCGCAACCAGAATGTCCTGGCAACCAACTCCAAGGTTAATGCCTTATAATTTCTAAAGAGGATTGGCAAAGCTTTTTCTTGTGCATCAAGGTGGCGCATCCAAGTGAATCTGAGAACATCAAGAGGTTCTTCTTAGAGGGACAGGAACAGGTGGAGGTTGGCCCCATCGCCAAGAAATCGGAGGTAATTTGGCCTTCACCACAGCCACTACCATCTTCTACAGAGATGCTTTCAATTTTTTATTGACATAGAGAGATGTCGGCCATGGTTTTTGCTCTATACCATGTAGTTTCCAGCGATCACCGCTCAAAAGCCAGTGAGCAAGCAGCTAGGACCGGCGGGCAGCTAGTACCCGTTCGATAGCTTACTACAAGCCTTTACTTGCCAGCTACATTATCATCATCTATCATTTATTTGGGCACACAATTTGTATAGATTTGTCATCAAAACATCCCTATAGCCAAATTTGAGGTCGAGGTCTTGCATATTAAAAATCTAATGTCATAAAGTTCCAACAATCCACTTAGAAAGTAAGATCACAAATACCCAAAGTTGGATGGTGAGCATATTCACCACGGTAAGGCCCAAACATAAATGGTTTCATAAGAAATCAAGGCAAGCTTTATGATTATATAACTTGATTTGAAAGGGTTACTCTAAGGAGGTCTCCTACTAAAAGTCATAGGCCATACAAAGGACAATTTTATATATAACTCCTTAAGATATGGGCCTATGGGGTAATTTTATATATAACTCCGCAAGATAGATGGCAATTAACCTATGCTTCTTGATCAGAATATTAAAAGCTATTTGCTGATCTATATTAGGGATATAAACAAGTCAAATTTGAGCGAGCTAGCTATTTATTTTTGTTCGACTCATCTAAATTTATTATTGTTCAAAATTAACTCATTTTTAAATTGTATATCAATATCATATTCGTGTTCGGCTCATTTTAATATCAACAAGCACGTTTGACTCAAATTATATTAAAAAATTAAATTTAAAAAAAAATAAAATAAGCATTCATAAGCAAAGAAATACTTTAAAAATTCACAAACTATTATTAATCAAATTTTATAATTACTATATATATATATATATATATATAAGCAAAAGTCTAATATTTTTCAACTCGTTTAAAAATGAGCTCAAATTTTATGTTCCCGTTCAACTCGCAAGATATAGCCAACCATCCTTATTAAACCTAAGGGATGAACTAAATACCTTTTGTTTCAAATTTGACTTGAATTGTCTAAGAATAAATCTAATTTCATATAAGACCTAAACTCTAGTCAGGAACAAAGTTCTACAAGGGCGTAACGAATGTACAATATTGTAGTTGCATGTCACACAATGGGAGTCAAACATGGTTCGCTAATTTAGTTAAAATATAATCAAGTTACAGGGGAATGTCCCACTTAATAAAGTTGATTTGATTAAAACCTAAGGCTTTAATAAGCTAATTAAAAATTCATGATCAAATTATACTTAATCTAACATCTCTCTGTGGTTGATGTGATGTTACATTTAATTTTAAAGCTCTTCAATGATTTAAAAATAGATAAAAATGGATTTTGATCTCTAATGAGTAGGATGAGAACCATTAATACATTGTTGTTGTGAAATTCCATTCTCCTCCTTAAACAATTTCTTTTTAAAACACTACAACCACAAGATCCACATCCTACTTATGGCAAAGTTGATATGTCAATTGTGATTCAATGTGCACCTCGACTTAACCTTACCTCTAGTCGCATCTCACACAAAAATTGTAGCCCTCAAATGCTCGTATTTATGTCTCTTTTCTATGGTCAGACCTCACCCATCCTTATCTACTCGTAGCTGAGCCACACATCCTTGGCGTATCCTTCAAATTGCGTGTGAAGTGTCGAGATGAAGACTAATTAGTTTCCCTTTTCAAAACTTCACCTAGGACAAACGGGCATGCTAGTGGCACATGGCATACCCATGACTTCCATGATCGAGATATTGTCCCACCTCTCAAGCGACAATCATCACTTTCCCCAACATCACACCAATATACCCTCTCCCATCCACATCTTCCTCAAGCACAAAACCCCACATGATCGAACCTTCTTCACTCATCTATCTCCTCCTTGACCTCTTCTTATATAAATGCACATAGATGTTCTAATGGACATAAGGGTAGTCCAAAGAAGACTTGTAGCTAGAAATTAGACAAGATCAGCAACTACTTAGAGAAATCAATGTTTACTCAAGGAAGCATCAAAGACTTGACAATCTTTGGTCTGGGTAATTTGAAAACCTCATGTTACTAATCTTTAGTACAACCGAGTTTTAAGACCACCCTCTTGTCATCAATCTTTAGTCTAACACATGATTTATCCTCTCTCTATTGATATTTCATCCAAATAAAGAGAGTGAGTGTAATTAAATGTTTGGAAATAGCTCATGAATGGTTGTCCGATGATCTTCATCACAATCATTTCATTATTTTGAGGTCATCATCATGTTTGAACTATTTATTCACTAGCCAGAAAAGAGAAAGATGTGATTAGAGCTACTCAAACTGTCAATGAAAAGGAAATAAACCATTCCCTCCACATGACCCAACGCAAAGAAAGATCATGAGGTGGCATGCCTTCATATGGTGATGAATGCCATTCAACAAGGAAAAATTTTAATGTTAAAATGAAATAAAGTATTTTCTTCAAAATGGTAAACCAATGCTAGCTAAAGATGGGCATTTCAAACCTTTGGTTCTAGCTACATTCTGTTCATTGAGTTAGTTGACAACAAAATGTGTCCACAAGCCCATCATTTTTTTATCGATAACCATATTTCAATTCATGGTTTCCCCTACAACTTTAGCATTCATAATTCCAAAAATAAATAAATTGCAGTCCTTTCCCAATTTATAAGGCTAATAGCCATATTTTTTTAATTAGAAAATCACACTTCAATGAAAGGTAGTATTATTGCATGTCTCTACCCCAGTTCCCCCGCACCCACCCCCAGTTCACCAATCATGCTTCCATCCTTTTCAAAGCACTTCGTCATGAGAGACATGCACTTCACTAGAAAACAGCTACTTCTACAATCAAATATATTATCAAGGGAATTTGGGGTTTTGCATGCAAGAAATCACCGGAGGTTTAGTCAATCAAAGGAATCACAAATAATAATAATAATTTTCTTGATCATCAATTTTGTTCTTATGATAAAAATTAAAAAAATTTGTTCTTATGAAGGAATCACAACCAACAACATATTGGAGTTGATTAATCTTCTTGGATCATGCTTTAAAAGAAAACTTATTTACCAATATATTATTCAATCTACGCATGCTAACATATCACTTGATTTTTTGCTCTTAGCTATACAATCATTGTGTGAAATACTGATCATCCTGACCACTAAGTGAATGTTTGTGGCCACTTTCCATTTCTATTAGTTGTCCAGCAAGTGCAACAATATTATTTCAACGCTTACAACAGCAACATCAAGTCTTTATCCCACTACATGGGGTCGGCTACATGAATTATTTTCTCCATTGTGTCCTGTTAAGAGTCAAATTCTCATTTAAATCTAATAAAGAAAGGTCATTTCTAATATTTTCTAATCAAGTCTTTTTAGGTCTGCCTCTACCTTTGTTAACATAGGTCAAATCTAATACATTTACTCTCCTAACAGGGTCATCGGAAGGCCAACATTTTACAACGCTTAGTAAAGGAATAAAAAATAGAAGATGCAAACAAATAATGGTGAAATAAATGGTAAGCTGAACTTTGCTTTTAAATCATGATAAAATACGCCATCATGTTATGGTTTAAAATATCAACCTAGTTCACTAAGGAACTAATTATCATTATTCAGCGAGTGCAGCAACATTATTTCAACGCTTAGTAAAGGAATAAAAAATATAAGATACAAACAAATAATGGTGAAATAAATAGCAAGCTGAACTTTGCTTTTAAATCATGATAAAATACGCCATCATGTTATGGTTTAAAATATCAAACAAGTTCATTAAGGAACTAAGTATCATTATTAAGTCCCACTAATAATAAGCAATCATAGAGTTAATTAAGGCATGCTCAAACCATGCCTAATGCACAATTTAAAATCATATGGTGTCAACTTAGTTGATTATGAACATAGGCCAATAACTCATGTATGAATTTTTTAACGTTTAATATAACAGTCCTAGTGAGCCATCACTTCGATATGAATGCTTAAGTACACGTTGCATTAAAGTTGTAAACTAATTTATAAACTTCTCTACTATCAGAGCTATAGTTTCCACTTATGGATTTTCCTTGGAGTCGAGGCTGTAAATCCCACCTATGAGCCTCTCTGTAGTCAGTCAATCCTACTAATGGACCTTCCGTGCTCTTGAGATTGCAATATCCACTACTAGGATTCATCAGGATGTAAACTCTAGCCTGATTAATAGAGTCAGCACAAAGTCAACAAGTTTATCAAAACAAAACCTTACATAAGACTCTCTTAGGTTGGATGTAAGACCCAACTTTTTTACTTCAGTTTTTATATCACATCATCAAAAGCAGAATAACTACGTGCTCCCTCTAATGCATAATGTGCTTCTGATGAGTATAGACCTTCAGATTTCATCATGATTTTTCGAGAAGCAATAGAAAATAAACAAAGAATCAAAGAAAGTTTTTTATTCAACCTCTCGTCCAAGCTTTTCTTGTAACATATTAAGATCATCAGTTTTTATTCCACGTATGCTGCATAGACAAGGGAATTGCAGTCAACAAATCAGAAGTACTAAACATTCACTAATGCATAACATGTATTTTTACCTTCGTAAGAAAAAACATTAAAAACAGGTTAAGAACTCTTAAAGCACGTTAGATTAATAACATAAAAACAAAAAGTAAATTAAGTACACAACCAAATTAAGTTGTCCTATTCTACAATCAAGTGCATAATGAAACAACAAGTTTGAAAAAACAAATTTTAAGAAAATAAACTCGCATCAAGATTCACGACTGACCTCTTGACATTCAAAAGTGGAGGCTCATCTGGGTATTTTTCAGTATGAGAAAAAATCAAAGCCAGCTGAACTGCAAAAAAAATTCATGCTCAGCACTAAAAGAATATTTTCAAATGGATACTAATTACTTTCTACGAACATGCTGGAACAGTATGAAACTTTTCTCATTAACTTTGATAATTGTAAGATGAAATGTGCAGTACTAGAAAAGTTGAACATGTATGCCTTGAAAATAGACATGAAAATGCCTGTCAAATGAACTGACCTGGAGTATAATTTGATGCATCCAAATCATCCTCCTGTCCAAGAGGAGAATTATATAAGTATTCTTACCAAAATCATTCCCATGAGCGCATTATAATTAAATGGAAGGGATCCAAATTATCTTAATAAAAATCTAATAAATCTCGTCAGACATAACCTTGGAGTTCAGCTGAATTTATTATGCATTCTTATATGTATGTCATAGGACTTGGAAGCATTTAAACAAATGTCTAGGTTATTTGAGTCAAATTATATCTTCTTGACATCAAGGTTATGTTACTATTTTATTTGGTCTATTTTATTCAATGGCATTAAATTTGTAAACTGTTTCTTGGGCCTTGGCTATTAGTTATTTTTTCTATTTATAGAGTAAATGATCAAAATGATCCCTATAATTTTTTAGGTGCATTCAATTAAGTTCCAAACTTTTTCAGTGTTCAAATTTTGTCCTTCAACTTACCAAATCAGAGCCAATTTTGTCCCTACAGTCAACTTTTCTGTTTCTTGGGATCAAAATTAATGGAGGAAAGTTTTGCATGGCGTATTTGAGACTTTATAAGGTCAATCTCATTAGTTTTAGTTGCTATTAAGCAACAAGATTGACCATTAAATGTCCAAGATGCCCACCAATTTCCATCCAAAAGGACCCAAAGTTGACAATATGCCTAAATTGGTTCAGATTTTGTGAGTTAGGGCAACAAATTGAATGCCTTAAAAAGTCTTAAGACTAAAATGAACATACGTAAAAAATTCTAGAGATCATGCAATTTAGCACATGCATTTATGATGTATTCTTATATTTACGTCATCAAAGAGTCATTAGTCATTCCAACAAGTCTAGCGAATTTGAGTCGCATTATGTTCTATGAGTATTAGCATCATTTTATTATTTGTTTGGGTTATGCTCACACCTATCATTAAAATTGAAAACAATTTATTGGCATATTATTATTTTTTCCATCTATATATAAAAGAATAATGAGTTATGTACGACAATTTATGCATGACTAAAATTCTTATTTTGAATGTGAAAATCATTCATCTATTATAGAATTTTGACATTGATTAAGCAAAAGCTCAAAACATTGCAAGAGAGATTAGCTCCTTGTTTGGGTAAAAGTCGTGCTTAAATGGTTCTATTTCTTAGTCTTAATCTTCCCCATTTAATTTGTATACGTATTTTCATTTTTTAAATTTTTATTATTATTTTTTTTTTAATTCTTTCATAGCAATCATGCATCAAACTACCATTAAGGATATGACTTGTTCTAACTTGTTACCTTGTAGTTTCATTCATTAAGGTATTATTTAAGACTTCATGAACATGGCAAAATTATTTATTTACTTTTTTCCCAACTTGTGCCTACCAATAAGAAGCTAGTAGAGAATTAATTTTCTTTTTTATGTTTTAATTACTTTCTGCAGAACATGAATACCAACTTAGATTCATTTTTTTGCCAATAAATTTCCTAACAAATCAACTCTTCATCTGAAATTCAAAAATCTCGCCACAAGTCCTCGTTAAACCGCAAAATAACCCTTCTAAAACTATTATGTTAAGCCCTTTCAAATTTAAACGAAAAATACATCATCATAATCAGCCCCATACCAACTTGATCAATTTTATGAAGCCTCTTTAGTGCCCCACTAAGTCTAAACTTATTTTGATCAAATCTTTCTGCATGAATTCTATCAAGTTACCTTTGATCTACCTCCTTTTAATCCTAATCCTTCAATATTAACTTCATCCATCGATCTTATTGATCTGTTTTCTACCCTTTGTCATATATATACCCAAACCATCTATGGCATGTTTTGGTTTAGCTTATTTGCAACATAATTTTCAAAAAGAGGTTTTAATTTAGACAAAAAATATGCTTAGAAATCTATCACTTTAAATGCTCACCTTTTGAAACAAATATGAAATACTTTACTCATTGGGAAAATGAATTATGCGTATGAATGTTTTACATGGCATTTACTTTCTAGTTCAATTTAGCTTAAAACATGTCCATGATGATGACCTGATTGAGAATGAAATATGTTCTTGTTACGCCGGTTCCCATTGAACCGGCCCAAGCTCCACCGGCCCAAAGGGGGCCGGTCCGGTTTACCTACAGGAGGCGGACTGGTTCCGCCTCCTCTCCTTGTTCCGCCCAAACAAGTGGGGTCCCACCCACTTAAGTAAATTCAAAATTCAAAGGATGGGGCGGCTAGGGCTTTGAGAGGGAAATTAATTAGGAAAGCTTTTGTATTAGAAGGGGGGAGAGGATTAGGGAGAGGTTATGTTTTGTTTTGTGGAGAATTAGGGTTCTTTGGAGGCTTGGGCTCTAGACAACTTTGCCTAGAGATTTTGGAGAGTTAATCTTCCTCTCGAATTGAAGATTATTGTATCGTTTGTTGTTTTTATCCATCGTCTAGTGGAATACCATGTTTGTTTGATTTTCCTACAAGTTTTCTCTCATATTTCTACTGTTTTTCCTACTGTTTGGGCTGTTTTCCTGCTGTAGACAGCCCTAGTGTTGCTGTTGGAACTCCGATTTGGACTAGGTTTGCTTGCGAACTCAAGTATTCCCTTCGGGTTACTTGCGAACTCAAGTATTTCCTATCAAATTGGTATCAGAGCATCGTTTTTGGGACCATCGGCGGCTGAAATCCAGAAATTTCAGCAAACCTTTGGGCATCCGGAAGAGAACTCCTTGTGATTTGTGAAGGAAAAATGGCCGGGAAGAAGGTGGAAGTCTTGGAAGGCGAAATCGGACAACTGAAATCAGATTTGGAAGGAAAATTTTTTGACTTTCAAAATCAAATCACATCCAACAATGAAAGGTTGGAAGGAAAGTTCACCGTGGTGGAGGAGATGTTGAAGAAACTAATGGAGATGAAGACAAACCCGGCAACATCAGAAGTAAGAGAGACCATTGACGGCCATGGCATAGGAGGAAATCCGAACCCATCTAGGGGAAGGAAAAATCCGGAGGTGGAGATCCTTGAAGGGGAAGACGACATGCCGCCTCTAGAACCGCTCTCTAGGGAGGAGATGAGCCAGGGGTACGAACAAAGGGGTGCTGATTTTGTGGGGAGAAGGGAAGAAATACATCGCAGGGGTGCTGATTTTGAAGGGAGAAGAGGGGAATACGAGGAAGGGTTTGGGTACAATCGTCGGAGGGACGATCGGGACACTTGGGGAGCTCCCCCTATTCGAGGAGCGGGAGGATACGGAGGATACCGGAGATACGGAGGAGATCCGAAGGTAAGGAAACTGAAGATGCCCATCTTTGAGGGCGAGGATGGCCATGGCTGGATCTACAAGGTGGAGCGATATTTTGCCGTCAACGGATTGACGGAGGAGGAGAAACTGACAGCAGCGGGACTGTGCTTGGAAGGGAAGGCATTGGCGTGGTACCAGTGGCGGGACATGAGGCGACCCATTCGGAGCTGGAGGGAGTTCAAAGACTGTTTGTTAGAGCGATTCCGAACCAGTCGGGGAGGAGACTTCTACGAGCAGTTCTTTGCTTTGACGCAGGAGGGGGCAGTGGCAGAGTTCCGTGACCGATTTGAGTACCTAGCTAGCAGACAGGATCGCCTTTCCGAGACTGTGCTCGAGGGGAATTTCATGAAGGGGCTCAAGCCCGAGATCAGAGCAGCTGTTAGAGTGATGAGACCACACGACTTGGGGGAGGCCATGGAGTTGGCACAGCTGGTCGAGGACCAAAAGCATCTGGAGAGGGGGGCTCGAGGCAGCAGCTCCGGGGGGTCCTACAGGATGACGACTACCTTTCTAGCTCCCAAAGGAGCCGCACCGGGGGGTTCACGAGATGTACCGAGGGAGAAGTCTGGAGGAGGAGGGCCTGGGAGAAATTTTAAGAAACTGACTGAAAAAGAGGTACAGGAGAAGAGGGCCAAGGGGTTGTGTTTTCGATGTGATGAGAAGTACATGCCAGGGCATAGGTGTAAGGACCGAACTCTTCAGGTTCTCACCGTCTGTGATGACGAGGAAACTGAAGAGGGAGGAGAGAGCGGGATAGTGGATGAGGATGAAGAGAAGCTGCATTTGGACCTGGCTGAGGTTTCCCTGAACTCAGTGGTCGGATTCACTACGAATCATACCATGAAAGTGAAAGGGGAGATAGAGGACAGAGCAGTAGTGGTGTTGATTGATAGTGGGGCCACCCACAATTTTATTTCCACTCAGGTCGTTGACCAATTGGGCGTGAGATTGGTGGATACCGGTAGTTACGGGGTGATGATGGGTACGGGGAAGGTGGAGAAAGGCCAGGGGATTTGCAGAGGAGTGCTACTGACCATTCAGGGGATCCAGGTGAGAGAAGATTTTCTTCCACTAGAACTTGTGAGTACAGATATCATACTCGGGATGAAGTGGTTACAGACTTTGGGAGACACCAAAGTGAATTGGGGGGCACTCACGATGGAGTTGACGGTTGATGGGAAAAAGATGGTGATTAAGGGAGATGCGGGGCTATCCAAATCCATGGTTTCTCTTAAAACTATGGTGAGGGACATACAGTCGGCGGGTGGAGCTACACAGTTTGGAGGGAGCTAGATTGGAAGAAGGAGGGGACATACCTCTCTCCGTACAGCCTTTGATTCAGCAGTTCCATGAGGTATTTCAGTCGCCTCAGGGATTGCCACCGCAGAGGGAGCAGGAGCACGCCATCATTCTGAAGGAGGGAGTTTCACCCATCAGCGTACGACCTTATCGCTACCCCTAGTTTCAGAAAGATGAGATCGAAAAGCTGATCAGAGAGATGTTGGAGGCCAGCATCATCAGACCGAGTGTCAGTCCTTTCTCTAGTCCGGTACTATTGGTGAAGAAAAAAGACGGCAGTTGGCGTTTCTGTGTGGACTATAGGGCACTCAACAAGGAAACTGTACCGGATAAGTTTCCTATTCCCGTGATTGATGAGATGTTGGATGAATTGAGTGGGACAGTGATCTTCAGCAAGATAGACTTAAAATCAGGATACCATCAGATCCGGATGAAGAAGGAGGATGTGCCTAAAACTGCCTTTCGAACTCATGAGGGACACTATGAGTTCCTGGTGATGCCCTTTGGCCTCACCAATGCTCCAGCCACCTTCCAGGCACTGATGAATAAGGTTTTCAAACCTTATCTACGACGATTTGTACTGGTATTCTTCGACGACATTCTTGTCTACAGCAGGACAGAGGAAGAACATTGGGAGCATCTGAAAAAGGTATTAGAAGTGCTGCAGGCGCACCAGTTGAGGGCCAACTTGAAGAAGTGCTGCTTTGCACAGGCCAGTGTAGAGTATTTGGGCCACGTGGTATCGAAGGAAGGAGTCGCAGCAGATCAGTCTAAAATTGAGGCCATGTTAAAGTGGCCAGTGCAAGAAATCTAAAGGAGTTGAGGGGATTTCTAGGACTGACAGGTTACTACAGGAGGTTTGTCAAGGGATACAGCATCATAGCATGGCCACTCACGGAGCAGCTAAAGAAGGATGGGTTCTTATGGGGGGAGGCAGCCACCGCAGCATTTGAGAGTTTGAAGAAAGCTATGACTACGGCGCCGGTTCTAGCCTTGCCAGATTTCACCCAGACTTTCATAGTGGAGACGGATGCGTCTGGATACGGATTGGGGGCCGTACTTATGCAGAGTCGTAGGCCCATTGCCTATTTCAGCCAGGTGTTGACTGCTCGAGCCAGATTGAAGTCAGTCTATGAGAGAGAATTAATGGCCATCGTTTTGGCCATCCAGAAGTGGCGACCTTACCTACTCGGGAGACATTTCATCGTCAGGACAGATCAGCGGAGTTTGAAATACCTACTGGAGCAGCGAATGGTTACGGAGGAGCATCAAAGGTGGCTGTCCAAGTTGCTAGGGTATGATTTTGAGATTCAGTATAGACCAGGGGTGGAGAATAAGGCAGCTGATGCCTTGTCCAGGTGTATGGGGGAGCTGCAGACAGTGACGCTATCTGTCCCTTTGATGCTTGATTGGGAGGCCATCAGAGAAGAAAGTGCTAGGGATGAGGCACTGGGGAAGATCAGGACAGGATTGCTGAAGGAAGAGGGTAGCCACCCAGGGTACTCATTGGAGGGAAACAAACTGCTGTATCAGGGGAGGTTTGTGATGCCCCGGACCTCGATCCACATCCCGAATTTGCTCCAGGAGTTTCATGGAAGCTCGGTGGGGGGCCATTCAGGCGTGCAGAAGACATACAGAAGGCTAGCTGCGGAGCTGTATTGGAAGGGGATGCGTAAAGATGTAGAAGAGATGGTAGCCAGATGTGATATCTGTCAAAGAAACAAATACATGGCTATGTCGCCGGGGGGACTACTACAGCCGTTGGCTCTACCGGGACGGGTATGGGAGGAGATATCCATGGACTTCATAGATGGGCTGCCCCGTTCAGAAGGGTTCACGGTGATTTTAGTGGTGGTGGACAGATTGAGCAAGTATGCTCATTTCATCCCCCTCCGACACCCTTACACAGCGGTGACGGTGGCTTCAGTTTTCATCAGAGAAGTGGTCAGGTTGCATGGAGTGCCAGAAGTGATAGTATCAGATAGAGACAAGGTGTTCCTCAGCCATTTTTGGAGGGAGTTGTTCAGGTTACAAGGAACAGTTCTGAAGAGGAGCACAGCTTATCATCCACAGACAGATGGCCAAACGGAACTAGTCAACAGGAGTCTGGAGACTTACCTGAGGTGCTTTGTGTCAGAGACACCTAAGCTATGGGCCAAGTGGCTATCATGGGCAGAGTATTGGTACAACACATCATTTCATTCTGCTTCACAGATGACCCCATTCAAGGTATTGTATGGACGGGATCCCCCCCACCTGGTGCACTTTGGGAGTGGCAGTACCCCAATTTCTTCAGTTGAGGAGTATTTAGAGGAGAGAGATAGGGTGCTAGAAGAGTTGAAGAGGCATCTACTGAGAGCTCAGCAAATTATGAAGAAACAGGCTGATGGGCATAGGAAGGACATCCAGTTTAAAGTGGGGGAGAGGTTGTTCTTGAAGCTCCGACCCTATCGACAGAAGACAGTCGCTAACAGGAGGAATGAGAAGCTGGCCCCAAGGTACTTTGGACCTTACGAAGTGCTGGAGAAGATCGGAGCAGTAGCATATCGGCTGAAACTACCACCCACAGCGACTATACATCCAGTTTTTCATGTATCACAGTTGAGAAAGGCCATTGGGGAGTACTGGGCCAACCCTGAGTTACCGCCGACACTTACTGAGGATTTGGAGGTGGTTCTGGAACCCTTAGAACTGATGGGGGTTCGCCATAGAGAGGAGGGGACGAAGGAAGTGTTGATCAAGTGGAAGAATCTTCCGGACTATGAGGCCACGTGGGAGCCATACAAGAGGGTGAAACATCAGTTTCCAGACTTCCACCTTGAGGACAAGGTGATTCTTTGGGAGGGCGGTATTGTTACGCCGGTTCCCATTGAACCGGCCCAAGCTCCACCGGCCCAAAGGGGGCCGGTCCGGTTTACCTACAGGAGGCGGACTGGTTCCGCCTCCTCTCCTTGTTCCGCCCAAACAAGTGGGGTCCCACCCACTTAAGTAAATTCAAAATTCAAAGGATGGGGCGGCTAGGGCTTTGAGAGGGAAATTAATTAGGAAAGCTTTTGTATTAGAAGGGGGAGAGGATTAGGGAGAGGTTATGTTTTGTTTTGTGGAGAATTAGGGTTCTTTGGAGGCTTGGGCTCTAGACAACTTTGCCTAGAGATTTTGGAGAGTTAATCTTCCTCTCGAATTGAAGATTATTGTATCGTTTGTTGTTTTTATCCATCGTCTAGTGGAATACCACGTTTGCTTGATTTTCCTACAAGTTTTCTCTCATATTTCTACTGTTTTTCCTACTGTTTGGGCTGTTTTCCTGCTGTAGACAGCCCTAGTGTTGCTGTTGGAACTCCGATTTGGACTAGGTTTGCTTGCAAACTCAAGTATTCCCTTCGGGTTACTTGCGAACTCAAGTATTTCCTATCAGTTCTCCAATGTTTAAATTACCTATATGGGTTTACTTTCTTGATCCCAATTGTTTTGATTAAATATTTAAATACCATGATGTTCACCTCATTATTGGTATAGACCTTCCTTGGACTCACTACATGCTCTGTAGGATTGTCCTTCGTTGATTGTAACCGTCATTGCCTTTTAGAGCCATCGATCAAATCTACTTCATGCATTCTTCACACGATTGAGCACGACGATATGTTGAGTCACTCATGGTCGCCAAGATTCGTCGTCATGCTCGAAATTGGATTCTATGAGATGAATCGTGTTCTTCAACATATTTGGGGATGCGTGTGACAAGCACAACAATAATTTGTCAAAGTTTTCATGTGGTTCTGTGTGGCAAATTTTCATTTGCATGAAATTTTCGCCCACATGAAAATCTTTGATCAGAGCTTCTGCCGCAAAATAGACTTAGTGAGCAAGTATGGATGGTTAAGATAGTTCGAATAGGCCCATCCAAATCGGGCTTCATTTGGTGTGCATTGTGCAAAAAGGATTTGAATGGACCATTCTTTAAATATTATATAATGAAATATAATAACTACATATTTTAATTGATATTTATGTTTTTTTTTTTAATTTATATATCATTATTAATTTATGTACTTATTTATATATTTATATTATATTATATTATCAATATATCATATATTATTTTCTCTTCTCTTCTCTTCTCTCTCTCTTTTCCACACAAAAAAAAACTCTTCCCCAATCTTTCAAACAATAGAAATACTTGAAGATCCTAGAAATACTGGAAGAGAGGATCAGCCATTAATATAGATCAGGTCCCATGTCCTCTTCCTTCCTTGGCTTACTCTCTAAGCTACATGTTGGATCCATTTTGTCCGGTGGATGATGCTTGGCGGTAGTAAGCACCACGAGCATACGAGGGGGTATGAGGGGAGAATGTGGCGAAATATAGACTACGATAAGAGAGGAGGGGGGGGGGAGGGAGGGAGGGAGGGAGGGGGGGAGACAAATTGCATGAATATAGACAAAATCTTTATTATCCGGGCCAGAAATACAAGGTAGTAGAAAGCTTAGAGCTTTTGGTTACATAAAAGTTTATAATATCCCATCTGAGGCTTCTCCCTGAATGTAGTTGAATTAAATCTCTCCTCCTTTGTGCATGTGGTCGTATTTCTCTCCTTTCCCCCCCTTTCCCTCGATCTTCCTTTCTATTGTCCATCCTCCTCCTTTTTACAGAGTCTAGAAGGCTGAGTAAAATACGTCTTTGATGTGATGGTTGTCTTGTTAGTGTCTGTCGTTGGTCGACCGTTGGTACCGAATGGAATGTCGACTAAGAGAGGCGAGTCGGGTGGGCCACTAGAAGCTTGCTGTCATGGGCTACGAGTGGTTATGGGACCCCTTACTGAGATGTGAGGAGGTTGAATGTCTCTAGAGAGTAGTCAGATTGATGGATTGATGTGGCGTGCAAGGCCGTTCTACAGTCGCCCTGTTTGAGGTGAGAAGGGCAAGTGATGTCTTGATGAGGCATTTAGATTGATCCAGTTGCGAGAAATGTTTTGTTAGAGCGGTGTGTCACCCGAAGTTTGATGTAACCTTGTGTGGAAAGCTTGGTTATGGCTCAGATGAATAAAGACTTGTCTGTCTGAAAAAAGAACTTCTGAGATTGCCCACGCCTGGGGGGCGACTGTCTGGAAGAGGGGGTCGATGTTGGTCTAACGTGCTCCAGTGTTAAGCTAATTTTTATCTCCTGAGCGAGTCCCTCGAACAAACAACTCCGAGGGAGGATGGGGTCCTCATTTTTTTCGACCCGAACATAACCTACAAGACACCTGTGAATGAGTACATGCACAGGTATTCACGGGTATACACTACCCACCTTTTTATTTCTAGTAGACTCACACATGCAAGGCAAACGAGAAAATTTCTTCTCTCTTCTCCTTCACACGTGTAAGACTAACCAACTAGGCTAGCCACTCATCTTCGCTCCTCACATTGTCATTCCTCTACCGCTCGACGCTTTCTCACGTCGCCTAGTCACGTAGACCTCTCTACCTACTAATCCAACTCAAGCCATTGGCCCAACTCTGAGCCACAACGCTCTACATGTAACCTCCTTGCGTGAACCACACTGCTTGTTGTTCAAAAGTTGTCGTTGGTTAAGCTCTGCCAGCACAATCATTGTCTGACCAACAACTCATCCTTGTCGTCCTCGTCGGCATGCCTCTCGTCAATATATATAGTCTCTCCTTCCCATTCTTCATCTTTTTTTAGTTGTTTACCATGGCCTTGCGATCATGTTCTAAACTATTGTGAGTATAACAGTTAAAAAGAAATGATGAAATATTAATTGTGAATAAATAAAATTCCCAATGATTATGAGCAAAGGCTTTTGCCTCATTGTATTGAGTATCATTTTAATAAGACAATTCTTGATATTTTCATTATTTCTTAGGTCAATGTACATGATTTTATACTACTATTTGCTGACAATATTTTTTTTCTCAAATAAGTGAGTTGGATTTATTTAAAATTTTGAGAATTAATACCATAGTAATTTCATAGGCATATTTTATTTGATATGCCATCTATTATATGTGTATTGTAGCCCTCATATCTTCATTATTTCAAAGCCACGACAATGCTTAAAACGCATATTAAACGATGTCTTGGACTCCTTAAAGTTTATTTTTAGCATGATTGCTCGCTGATTTTGGAATGCTAGAACACCACATATAATTTAGTGATTTCTCACACACAAAAGGATAGTTGAACAAATCCTTTATCGTGTGTGAACCTATCTCATTTGAACGCATGATTAATGTATTGTATAGTTTCGATGAAACTCTTAGTGATTGCCAAGCATTATTTTATGTGATACATTGTCAAGTGCATCACACTACATGACTACCTCATTGCATTGATTTGTGCAATGTATGATTTTGAGAAAGATTTATATAGTTTTTGGGCTTATGTCTTGATTTCGATATACACACTATATCGTATGGCATCATCATCGTGATGATTGTCACATTGTTCATTTGTATCACTATATTAATGCATGTACTCTCGTTTATGCTACTTGTGAGAAACTTGTGTATGTGTCTCAATTGGCATGTCTAGTCTCTCTAGCCTAACGAGGTCCTATTATTCGCCGAGGCATGCGCATGCGCCTATGCACGTTCCTCGATCCAATTAGTCATAGCTCCGTGTGAGGTATAATTTCTTATGCTTTGCAGAAAAAAATTTTCTTTGCTACAACGGGTACACCTAAAGTGTTGTCTTACTTTTCACCCATATATAAGTTTGGTAAGGTGATAATTTGGGTGCTTCACTCTCACCCCATAAGTGAGAATACCCCTTTTGATAGTTGACAACTTGCACATACGTGAATTGGCAATCAAACTCTGACCCTATTCTATGAGCCACATACCCTTTGGATCCCATTATTGCCAATAGTAGAATGCCTACTTATTTCATATCTGACACATATTCTTATAGATACAGGCTTTGGACATATAAAATTTTAGGTGTTCTTTGAAGCTGTTAAAGAACACAAAAAGATGTTAAAAGAAATTATTTTTTAAATCAAAACACTTGAGGCTTAAACCCCTTTAACTACCATTGTAAAAACTCATAAAATCCTAAACTTTGAAAGATTGACTAGCTTAGTCCTTACGAGTCTCTTGATTCATGTTTTTGGCCTAGCTCTTCCCCATCGACCCTAGGCGACTTAGCATTCTTCCATTAGTCTAGTCGAGATGATCATACATCTAGCTAATAACTTGCCTTAGACAATCTCATATGATATTTGAATTGTTCAATAACTTTCTCATATGGTTCTAGCCTTCCCTTTAGATAATTTGAGGTGGACTAGAAACCTCCCATAGGGTAGTTCATGTGAGACCATACCACCTTATAAGACCCTTATCATCCCTCAACCTTAGCTTAAGTTAGTTGCCTCTAGGTGAACTAGTAGTCTCCTTAGCTTCTAAACTAGCTAATAGGGTGCTTTAGAAGGTCTCATTTGATCATGAGCCATCTCATGACTTCTTCATTTAATTCTAATGACATTTAGATGATCCTAAGTGTGTGTTAGGCCGGCCTCAGGGCCAGCTGAATCGGTCCATCCTGTACCGGTTCTTTGCTACAGGAGGAGGGGGCAGAACCAAGGGGAAGAGAGAGAGAGGGCCGATTGGGGAGATGGGGCCCACAACTCAATTAAACTTTGCTTTGGGAGGAAAAATTTGAATTAGGGGCTGTTTAGGGATTTTGTATTCGTCCTCTTTGCTTTAATTAGTTTCTCTTGGGAGGGTAGGATTTTCATCTTGAATTTGAATCTGAATTTGGGATCTTGGTTTTGTTTGGTGGGCTCTAGGTTTTGGCTAGAGATTTGGAGAGTCGAATCTTCCTCTCGAATCGAATATTCATTGTATTAGGTTGTTGCTTTTCATCTATTAGTGGATTTCAAGTGCTGTTTTTTGTGATTTCCCTACAGATTATATCAAAAATCTGCTCTGGGTTGCTGTTTTTCTCTGAATTCCTACAAGTTGTCCCTATTTTGGTGGTTTTTTTCTATCAAATTGGTATCAGAGCGCATCGATCCAAGGGTTATCAATGGCCGGAAGGAATGTTGAAGTCTTTGAGGGAGAACTTAAAACTCAAATCAGATTTTGAGGAAAAAATTTTTAATTTTCAAAATCAGATTGCATTTGTCAATGAAAGGATGGAGGGAAAGTTCACCATGGTGGAAGATTTGTTGAAGAAACTATTAGAAGCCAAACCTAATCCGTCGACATCAGAAGCGAAGAAGACTATCGGCGGCCATGGAAGAGGGGGGAACCCTAACACGTTTAGGAGAAAGGAAAATCCAGAAGTTGAGATCTTGGAGGGTTAAGACGGAATGCCTCCTCTCGAACCACTTTCTAGGGAGGAGATGAGCATTGGCTACGAAATAAGGGGTGCTGATTTTGCGAGAAGAGTGTCTGATTTTGATGGCCGAGGTGCTGATTTGGAAAGAAGAAGAGAGGATTTTGATGAAGGGTTTGGGTATGATCGCCGGAGGGAAGAACGTGACAGCTGGGGAGCACCTCCTCTTCGAGGAATGGGGGTCTATGGAGGATTTAGGAGAAATTTGGGGGGGGGGGGGGGGGGGGTTCCCAAGGATAAGAAAACTGAAGATACCCATCTTTGAGGGCGAGGACCCCCATGGATGGATCTACAAAGTGGAGCGGTACTTTACAGTCAACGGGTTGACAGAGGAAGAGAAATTGACAGTAGCAGGACTGTGTTTGGAAGGGAAGGCATTCGTTTGGTACCAATGGCGAGACATGAGGCGACCCATTCAGAGTTGGAGGGAGTTCAAAGATTGTTTACTAGAACGTTTCCGAACCAGTAGGGGAGGAGACTTCTATGAACAATTCTTTGCCTTGACACAAGAGGGGACTGTAGCAGAGTACCGTGACAGATTCGAGTACTTGGCCAGCAGACTAGACCGGCTCTCAGAGATAGTACTAAAAGGAAATTTCATGAAGGGGCTTAAACTGGAGATTCGAGCATCGGTGAGGGTGATGAGGTCACGAGACTTGGGGGAGACTATAGAGCTAGCCCAATTGGTGGAGGACTAAAAGTATCTGGAGAGGGGGGCTTGGGGGAGCAACTCGGGAGGATCATACAGAATGACCACCACCTTCTTAGCTCTTACGGGAGCTGGACCAGGGAGTTTGAGAGAAGTGCCCAAGGAGAGAGCTGGAGGAGGGGCAAATGGAGGAAATTTCAAAAAGCTTACAGAGAAGAAGATACAAGAGAAGAGGGCAAAAGGTCTGTGCTTTAGATGTGTTGAGAAGTACATGCCGAGACATAGGTGTAAGGACCGAACTCTTCATGTTCTCACCGTCTGTGATGACGAGGAAGCTGAAGAGGGAGGTGAGAGTGGGTTAGTGGTGGAGGAAGAGGAGAAGTTGCATCTGGACGTGACGGAAGTCTCCCTACACTCAATTGTGGGATTCACTACGAATCACACCATGAAAGTGAAGGGAGAAATAGGTGACAGAGAGGTGGTGGTGCTGATAGACAGTGGGGCAAACCACAATTTCATCTCCACTCAGATTGTTGATCTGGTGGGGGTGAAATTAATGAAAACGGTGGCTATGGGGTGATGATGAGCACGGGAAAGGTGAAGAAGGGTAGAGAAGTTTGTAAGAGATTAGTGTTGACCATTCAGGTGATACATGTGAGGGAGGATTTTCTTCCTTTGGAGTTGGGGAGTACCGATGTCATCCTAGGGATGAAGTGGTTGCAGACCTTGGGGGATACCAAGGTCAATTTGGGAGCACTGAGGATGGAACTAGTGGTGGGAGGAAGGAAAATGGTGATCCATGGTGATCCAGGGCTGTCCAGGGCCGAAGTGTCTCTCAAATCCATGATCAGGACCGTACAGGAGGTGGGAGGAGGATATTTGGTAGAACTGCAACGCTTAGAGGGGGTCAGTGTGGGGGAAGATGGATATATCCCTCTTGCAGTGCAACCCCTCATACAACAGTTCAGTGAGGTCTTCCAGCCACCTCAAAGCTTACCACCACCCAAGGAGAAGGAATATACCATCATTTTGAAGGAAGGGGTGTCACCGATTAGTGTACGGTCATACCGCTACCCCAAATTCAGAAGGATGAGATTGAAAAGCTGATCAGGGAGAAGTTGGAAGCGGGGATCATAAGGCCAAGTGTGAGTTCTTTCTCTAGTCCATTCTTACTGGTCAAGAAGAAGAATGGTAGTTAGAGATTTTATGTGAATTACAGGGTGCTGAATAAGGAGATTGTGTCTGATAAGTTCCCAATCCCTGTGATCGATGAACTACTGGATGAGCTATATGGAGCAGTGGTGTTTTCCAAGATGGACTTAAAGTCAGACTACCATCAAATCACTTTCCCTCTAAAATTTATTCTTTCCTAAATTAAGTTGTTCTAATTTTGGTAAGTTTTTAAATTCAAAATTCAAACGAATTTGAAACTTCAAATTCTTTCCTAAATCATCCTTCAATCAAGGATTTGATAAATCTGAAATTAATTGAGAATCAATTCGAGTTTCACATTCAACGAACCTGGACACTCTCTCTCCTCTCCCTCTCTAGGCCGGCCCCTCCCCTCTCTCTCCAATCCACTTAATTCTCATTAATTCTCCCCTCTTAATTAATTAATTCTCTAATTGGATATCCCATTATGGGAATTAATTAATTCAAATTTTCAAATGACCTGCTCCCCAACATCCGTTCTACATCATCATGGCTTGTATTTTTGTTGCTTTTATTTAAATAGAATTATGAATTGGTTATCTAACCAACCAAACAAAAATTACAATTCTTTCATTGATGCTTGTTTTGTTTGGATCTGTGAGTCTGTCGTTCTAATTACTATGTGAACTCTATGTATAAATTCATTTTCACTGTGAACAATATTGTGTAAGTATGTAGCTTATTTGCACTCCATTATTCAGGAATTATGTGATGGTTTTATTTTAATACCTACAAACCTGGATAACATTATAATAATTTAAATTGTTGCAATTTCCCTTCAGCCACAATTAGAACAGATACCAAAACCTAAGTTATTGTTTATGGCAATTAAAATCACTCAAAACTAATAACAAAACATGGGAATAAAGGCCATAACCCTAGGGTATGCAATCTTTTGCATTGCTTTAAACTGCTGCAAAAAAACCTTTCCCAAAGGTTGCTGAATTGTTGTAGAAGCCTTTAAAGTGATTCGTTTTCACAGTGGATTTGCAATGATTTTGAAACTGTTGCTAGACTTCAGCGCAACAGGAAATAGCCGAAGCAAAATAATCTTTTTCCTGTAGTGTTGACAACCTAAGAAGTGTATGACACTCACATGTGTACATAATCCATGAGATACTAGTCGAGCAAACAAATAAAGTTCTATCTTCTAATGATAGATACTAAAACGGAACAAGGAATTGTAAAAACTGAAGAAAAATGGGCACTCTTGCCAATGTATGGTCAATATATGTAACAACACAATAATTATGTGATACCATTTTAAGCCATTCCAAGCTACTACTAGGCAAACCCACATGATCCAGTGCATTTAAATTATGCAAATACAGCAAACGTCTTTCTTTTATTTTATTTTATTTTATTTTAAAGAATAATAGAAATAAATTAGCCTGCAATAAAACAACCACGCCAAGCAGCAGACAGAAACAGCACATAACAAAAAACGCAGATAATCATATGCGAGACATCCAGCAATTCTCAATCTATGTAATCCTGTCAGGTACTAGGATTTGAAGTGATTGGCATGATCAAGATACAAAAAAAAAAGCTCCAAAAAAAAGTGTCACTTAAAACTATTGATGTGATCAAATTTCCAATTGTGTACACTTTCAACCGAAGACAGAACAATTGTGCCGTCTTCACATAAGGGAAGAAACCCAACTTACAATTAAAATTTAAAACTTTGACAAAAGATAGATTTCATTGGAATATTAAACTGACGATTACAAAATATAAGTTTCTCCCGAACTAAGCTAGACAGCAAGATTTTTTAGAGATGCGTTCATCAATGACTGGAGTAGTAAAAAAAAGAACAGTTAAACCAAACAACTTTGATTTATAAGAGTTGTCCGCATTTCCTCTTCAACCATACATTGAATAAATATGATGTTTTGATCCAGCTTACAAGCTTTCCTGCCAATGTGATTATTGTGATTACTCCAATCATGTTGCAATCCCCACACACACACAAACTAGATAACATTCCACAAATAGAGTAAAATAAAGACAAAGACAAGACCCAAATATAGTAGCTTGGCAAGGGAATCCAATTCACTTCCAATTTTCTCGGGCAATGGCACTCACTTGCGGTGACAGGGTAATCTGGAAGCATCGGTTTGTGGTGCTTACTCCGCTCTCGCTGGGGTCGATTTCTGACAAAAAAGTTCGCCGATTTATAAGATGAAACACGGCCCCAATCAGCCGCAACTATAAATCTACATCCAGATACAAACCTTTAAAGTCATCCATAAGAATGGCTTCCAACGCCTCGATTTCCATCTCCTGCTCCTGTGTGTGGTCTGCCTCAAAAGAAATTCACGGAGAACACGGTGAAGAGGTGACATAACGGAGAACTAGGGTATACGATCTCACCAAAGTTTTCGTATTTACCAGTCATGGTTGCTTGGGAAGACGTTCCCGGCCGGACAATTTGGATTTTAGGTCTGATAATTCCCTCTCTCTCGGCAGAGAGAGATCGGGCGCCGGTACGGCTATGGCTGCTGCAGGAGGCGGCGGGAGTGCATACCTAAGACTGAAAAACTTGGGAATTTGATGTAATAATAATCTTTAAAGCTTCGTTAGAAAGTGGCGAAATTTTGAAAAGGAGTTTTTAGTTAGGATGAGGAACGTAATTAAGAACAAATTTTAAAAGGATTAAAATGTAAACACTTTTTGGGTTTTTTTGTTAAAATGTAATTATAATTTGCATTTTAACAAAAAAAGACGTAAAAATATGTTATACTTTTTCTGTTAAAATTCTTTTTTTGTTTGTTTTCTACAACACCAACAACAACATCAAATTTTTATCCCATTAGGTGAGATCGTCTACATGAATTATTTTTTTATATTATATTCTGTTGAGAGTCAAATTCTCATTTAAATCTAATAAAAATGATCATTTTTAATATTTTCAAATCAAATTTTTAGGTCTACATCTACCTTTATTAATATAAGCAAAATCTAATACATTTATTCTCCTAATGGAGTCATTAGAAGGCCGTCATTTTATGTGATCAAACCATCTAAGACAACTCTCTTTAATCTCATCTTTCACGGGAGCTACTCTAACCTTTTTCGCTTATATGATCATTTTGTATCCTATCTATAAGAGTAAAGTCACTCATCCACCTGAGCATCCTCATCTCTATAACACTTAACTTAATATTACCTTATATTGTAATGGCCAACATTCGACACTATAAAGCATTGCAAGTCTCACCACCACCTTATAGAATTTTCCCTTAAATTTGAGTGGGACTTTTATGTCACACAATAAGCCAGATGCATTCCTCCACTTCAACCATCCAACTTAAATTCTACTAATTATATCCCCATAAATTTAACCATCACTCCGAACAATTGTCCCAATATATCTAAAATATGTACTTTTATTAATTATTTGATTGCCCAAAGTCATAATCCCCCAACTAAATCTATTACTACTAAAATTGCATCTTTGTATATTCGATTTTAGATCTACTCAAACGAAAACCTTTAAACTCTAAGGCTGATCTTCGTAATCCAAGACTACCTTAAACACCCTCTCCAGCCTTATCAACAAGAAGAATATCATGAGCAAAAAACACGCAGCAGGGTAGAACCTCTTACAAATGTCTAGTGAGAATATTCATGACTAAAGATAAAAAGATATGAGCTTAAGGTTGATCGTTGATGTAATCCAACAGAAATAGGAAAATACTTGGTCAAACCACCTTGTGTTTGAACAAAAGTAACAGCTCCTGCAAATATATCCTTATTGACTTAAATATAAGCATTATTAACCTCTTTCTTTTTCTAGAACTCTCCATACCACTTCTCTAAGAACTTTATCATATTTTTTTTCTAAATCAATAAATATCATATGTAGATCATTCTTATTCTTTCCATACTTCTCTATTAAATCTCTCAATAAATGTACAGCTTCCAAAGCAGACATACCTGGTATTTTTTGTTTTATGTTAAAAGTCAATTTTTTTCCGTTTATATGTGTTTCTGTTTATGTGTTTCTATTGCTTTCCTTAAAAAGTCTAAAATCTTATTTACAAATTATTTAGATTAATTAATTTTGATATTAAATTTATAAAATTATTTAACTAAATTGATTTCGAATTAAATTAAAATGATTAATTCAAATTTGAAAGAATCAACTTTGATACATCCTCAAAAAATTATCTTGATTGGGCACGAATCTCGAGGTAAAACCAAGTTGGAAACTTTCAAAATTAATTTTGGGACCATCCGAACTCCGATTTCAGCAAACTTACAGTCGAACTGAGCGTCTCAGAAATACGAACCCAACGACACCAAGTTCGACCCAATCCGAGCCCAAATGGATCCAAATCAAGAGTCCGAATCGATGTTGGAAGGTTCAAACCATAATTTGGATTACCAAACGGTCTCTAAATGTGACATGCTTATAGTCGAATCGAACGTCTCGACGAGACGAATCCAACGAGCCCAAGATCGCCAAATTCCGACATCATTAAGACCTTCAAATGTCCAGCGAACGGTCTATGATCAAGGGATTCAAGATCGGCCATCCATTCAACCACTCCCTAACTACCCTTGATCTTCCACCTATTTACGGGCCATGCCACTCAAGAAAATCTATAAATAGAGCCCCCTCTCCTCTTGAAAAAGACATCTATTCCTAAGGAGAAAAAGAGAGAGCTCTTGCCCCCTCGCTCCTCCTTGGCCACCGCCGGAGTTTCGCCGGACCACCGCCTGAGGCCCTGCACTTCGCAGGACCACCACCTGAGGCCCTGCACTTCACCGGACCACCACCTGAGGCCCTGCTCTTCGCCGGACCACCACCTAAGGCCCTGCTCTTCGCCGGACCACCACCTGAGGCCCTGCACTTCGCCGGACCACCACCTCAGGCCCTGCTCTTCGCCGGACCACCATCTGAGGCCCTGCTTTTCGCCGGACCACCACCTGAGGCCCTGCTCTTCGCCGGATCACCACCTGAGGCCCTGCACTTCGCCGGACCACCACCTGAGGCCCTGCACTTCGCCGGACCACCACCTCAGGCCCTGCTCTTCGCCGAACCACCGCTTTGACGCCGGAATTCCGCCGGACCACTATTTACCGTCCTCAACTCTGCCTAACAACTACCTAAGGACCAAAGCTCTATCAGACCGCCAGACGGCCACGAAGTTCTGCGAGAGCGACATTAGGCCCTCACAAGCCTCTAACTTTCACCCTACGGGTGATATTTGTAATCTGATCGCCCTTGAAGGCGAGTCAGTCCCCTGTAATCTGCTCAAGTTCTAGTGGAATCATTTCAACTGGGCCAGGCCCCGTGGTTTTTCCCCTTTTCAGGGTTTTCCACGTAAAAATCTTGTGTTCTCCGTGTGTGAGCTGGATATTCGTGCAACGCTAAAACCTAGAATTCATACTCTACCGCCGCGTATATTCTAGCCCGCAACAGTTTGGCGCCGTCTGTGGGAAACAAATCCCACTATCCTAAGCACCACTTTGATGGCCAACAGGCGTAGCAATCGCATCTTGGGAGCCTCCCGCTCCAATTCACATCAATCTCGGAATCAATCCCTGAATCAGGGACGTCAGGCATCTGCCTCTTTTCAGCCTGGTGGCCTAAACCCTGCCGGAGAAGGAACTTCAGGACCGTCCCTGGAAGATCGCATTCAAAGGATGGAGGATTCCCAGAAGGAGATCCTTCAACTCCTAAGAGAGACCCAGCAACCTACACTAGCACCCCCTGATGAGGTTCTGCTCCCCCGGGATCCACCACGGGTCGATGATGTTCCACTGGAACATCCCCATGTCGAATTTCCTCTTCCTCCGCCAAGGAGACATCCTCCGACACACCAAGACAATGAACTTGATGACACAGCAAGCTCTATACATCCTTCACACGCAGGGCAGCAACCTCGTATTCCTCCAGACATCCCCGAGGACTTAGCCCCACCACATGTTGCTGGACTCCCTCGCAATGTCCTACGACATGAACTACGAAGATTGGTTCAGGAAGAGTTCCCCCGCGGGAGGTGCAAGACAATATCTTCATCAGCGGGACTTCCAGGAGTTATTACCCCTAACTGAAGCCATCCTTCAACATCCCATTCCGGCGAGATTCAAACTACCGAACATCGATCCCTACGACGGGACAACTGACCCGTACGAGCATATCGATCACTATAGAACCATCATGCATATCCAGCGAGCCTCAGACGCGCTCCTCTGTCAGGTCTTTCCTACCACCCTCAAAGGACAAGCTCGAACATGGTTCTATTCACTTCCAGCCGGAACCATTCCAATGTTCGTCAAATTAGCCAAAATGTTTGTCGAACAATTTGTCGCCAATCGGAGAATTACTAAGGACTCTTCTCACCTCTCGGGGATCCGCCAGAATGAAAGTGAGTCTCTCAAGGAATACTTTCAGAGATTTTCTACTGAAGCTCGTCAAATTCAAGGAGTAGATCACGAGTTACTTAGAGGCGTTTTCCTCGGAGGGCTTCGTCCGGGCCCCTTCTACTCATCACTTATGCGCGACACGATCCCTTCGTATGCCGAACTGATCCATCGTGTGGAAGCACAAATATCAGCAGATGAAGCTATTAGTGCCCACAGAAAGCAATTTGAACAAATTTCTGGAAAGTGCAAAGCCCCTACAATGGAGGACTCATCCTTACAACGAAAGAAAAACTTCTCTCCTAGACCCCCAATACCACGACGTGAGTTTCGACATGATGAGGAGTATACACCACTCAATGCCTCTCGATCGAATGTGTTGATGGCCATCCGAGATCAGGAAAATATTAAGTGGCCTAATCCTTTGAAGTTGAACGTAGGAAATCAAGATCAATACTGTCATTTCCACCGTAGTCATGGACACACTACTGAAGCTTGCAAAAAACTCAAGGATGAGATTGAGAGGATGATCCGACAAGGATATCTCCGTCAATTCATCCAAAGCCCACCGACTCGAGATGATGCTGGGGGGCAAAAGCAGCAACAACAAAGACAACCATTGAATAACATTCAGATGGTTGGTGAGATCAAATGATCACACAGTGTATACATTCGTGTTCGTAATAGTAATCGTCTTGTTTTATTGTGCCTCTTTCAAGCATTATGTTGCTCTGATGTCTCTAGTATTTTCTTTCGAAATCAAACAGTGTTGTCCTTGTACGTATATCTTATGTGTTTAACATGGTGTAACACTTATATCCCTAGATTGTACTAGGAAGTTGTTATATTATCCTACATAATATAGTGATGTGTTGTGCACTCTATTTATTTGCTTCTTTAGAAAGGATTAAAAATGATGACAGTAGAAAACTACTGACAAATATAGTCTCTTAATCCCTGATTCGAGAAATACACGATCTTTATTGTGTCTCGATCATTGGACGATCAATCCTAGGGGGATTCGATCTCGACCTCTTCCACATAGGTTAACGTTATCGAGCAGGGCTCTGACATACAACCTCGGATAGGTCATACATCCTTCGTGGATTCTCTCGACCTCTTCCACACAGGTTAACGTCATCGAGCAGGGCTCTGACATACAACCTCGGATAGGTCATACATCCTTGGTGGATTCTCTCGACCTCTTCCACACAGGTTAACGTCATCGAGCAGGGACTGACATACAACCTCGGATAGGTCATACATCCTTGGTGGATTCTCCCGACCTCTTCCACACAGGTTAACATCATCGAGCAGGGCTCTGACATACAACCTTGGATAGGTCATACATCCTTAATAGATTCTCCCGACCTCTTCCACAAAGGTTAACATCATCGAGCAGGGCTCTGACATACAATCTCGGATAGGTCATACATCCTTGGTAGATTCTCTCGACCTCTTCCACACAGGTTAACGTCATCGAGCAGGGCTCTGACATACAACCTCGGATAGGTCATACATTCTTGGTGGATTCTCTCAACCTCTTCCACACAGGTTAACGTCATCGAACAGGGCTCTGACATACAACCTTGGATAGGTCGTACATCCTTGGTGGATTCTCTCAACCTCTTCCACACAGATTAACGTAATCGAGCAAGGCTCTGACATACCACCTCGGATATGTCATACATCCTTATTGGATTCCCTTGAACTCTCCCGCACAAGTTAATGTCATCAAAAAGGACCATGACATACAACCTCAGAAAGGTCACATATCTTTGGCGGATGCTATTGACCTACGCTCTTCTACCAGATGTGGAACTTCTACCCGACGTCGGACTTCTGCCCTTCGTCGGACTTCTACCCGACACCGGACTTCTACCCGTCGACGGACCCTCGTCGGATATCTACCCGACGCCGTGTTTCTACTAGACGCTGAGCTTCCTCTCGTTGAAGGACTTCTGCCCGTTGCGGGACTTTCGTCGGACTTCTGCTCGACGCTGAGCTTCCTCCAGTTTAAGGGCTTCTGCTCGTCATAGGACTTTCGTCGGACTTCTGCCTGACACCAAGCTTCCTCCCATTGAAGAACTTCTACCCGACGCAGGACTTCTGCCCTTCGTCGAAGTTTTACCCGACGCTAGACTTCTGTCCGCCGCTAGACCCTCGTCGAAGTTCTACCCGACACTGAACTTCTACCCGACGCCGGACTTCTACCCGTCGTCAGAGTTCTACCCGACGCTGGACTTCTACCCAACGCCGCACTTCTGCCGATCGCCGGGCACTCATCGGAGTTCTACCCGACGCTGAAATTCTACTCGGCGGCGGACTTCTGCCCGTCACCGGACCCTCGTCAGATTTCTACCCGACGCTGTACTTCTACTCGTCGTCGGACCTCTGCCCGTCATCAGCCTCTTGTCGGACTTCTACACGACACCAATTTTTTCACCCGTCACCAGACTTCTTCCATCTGTTACAGGGCTTCCACCGACTAACGCCGGACTTCCACGAGATCCCTCAGAAAGGAGGAAACTCCTACTCAGTGAGGGGCCCTAAACCTGGACAGCGGATACCGTCTGAACAGGACCAGGGGAATGCCTCAACATGAGGGAGAGACGAATAGGAGGGAGGAATTTCCCTTCTTGCAAAGAGGAGCCCTGGACCCGGACAGGGGATGCCGCCAATGACGGGCTAGGGGAAGGCCTCAATCGAAAGAAAGGAGGAGGAAACTCCTACTCAGTGAGGGGCCCTAAACCTGGATAGCGGATACCGTCTGAACAGGCCTAGGGGAATGCCTCAGCGTGAGGGAGAAATGAAGAGAGGGAGGAATTTCCTTCTTGCAGAGAGGGACCCTGGGCCCGAATAGGGGATGCCGCCAATGCCGGGCCAGGGAAAGGCCTCAATTGAAAGAGAGGAAAAAGAGGAGGAGGGGAGGTGCAAAGAGCCTAAGACCCCTAGGGGTCTATTTATAGTAGGAGGCCAAGGGAAGTTGCTAAAAAAAAAAAAATCTGGCGATTAGCTAACCGCCGGCGGTTGGCTAAACTGCCGGCTGGCGGTTTAGCCAACCGCCAGCCCAGTCAGCCACGACCGGACCGAGCCGGTCAGCCGGGGCAGAGCCGCGCGGCTCGCAGGTAGTCGCGGGCAGGAGCCTCAGCGCGCAGGAGCCAGGGCAGCGCGGGCAGGCGCCCGCTTGCGCGCGTGCCGGCGCGCCAGGCAAGCGCGGGCGCGCGGCGGCGGCAGGGCCGCCCCAGCCCGTTTCGGGCCCAATTTCAGGCTCAGAAAGGTCAAATCGGACGTTTTTGGGTCCCCGGGACCGTTTTTTGACATTCCGGACTCAATTTTGGACTTTTTGAGGCCATTCGAGACCTTTACACCCAATATCGGATTTTTGCAAATTTCAAGTCGCGACGAAAAATTCCCCGAAAACTGTGACGCATATATTTCGGACTTCTGGAGCTTCGACGTCCAAAAATAGGGGGCAACTGATACATCCTCAAAAAATTATCTTGATTGGGCACGAATCTCGAGGTAAAACCAAGTTGGAAACTTTCAAAATTAATTTTGGGACCATCCGAACTCCGATTTCAGCAAACTTACAGTCGAACTGAGCGTCTCGGAAATACGAACCCAACGACACCAAGTTCGACCCAATCCGAGCCCAAATGGGTCCAAATCAAGAGTCCGAAGCGCTGTTGGAAGGTTCAAACCATAATTTGGATTACCAAACGGTCTCCGAATGGGACATGCTTATAGTCGAATTGAGCGTCTCGACGAGACAAATCCAACGAGCCCAAGTTCGCCAAATTCCGACATCATTAAGACCTTCAAATGTCCAACGAACGGTCTATGATCAAGGGATTCAAGATCGGCCATCCATTCAACCACTCCCTAACTACCCTTGATCTTCCACCTATTTACGGGCCATGCCACTCACAAAAATCTATAAATAGAGCCCCCTCTACTCTTGAAAAAGACACCTATTCCTAAGGAGAAAAAGAGAGAGCTCTTGCCCCCTCGCTCCTCCTCGACCACCGCCGGAGTTTCGCAGGACCACCGCCTGACGCCGGAGTTTCGCCGAACCACCACCTGAGGCCCTGCACTTCGCCGTACCACCACTTGAGGCCCTGCTCTTCGCCGGACCACCACCTGAGGCCCTGCTCTTCGCCGGACCACCACCTGAGGCCCTGCACTTCACCGGACCACCACCTGAGGCCCTGCTCTTCGCCGGACCACCACCTGAGGCCCTGCACTTCGCCGGACCACCACCTCAGGCCCTGCTCTTCGCCGGACCACCACCTAAGGCCCTGCACTTCGCCGGACCACCACCTAAGGCCCTACTCTTCGCCGGACCACCATCTGAGGCCCTGCTGTTCGCCGGACCACCACCTGAGGCCCTGCTCTTCGCCGGACCACCACCTGAGGCCCTGTTCTTCGTCGGACCACCACCTGAGGCCCTGCTGTTCGCCGGACCACCACCTGAGGCCCTACACTTCGCCGGACCACCACCTCAGGCCTTGCTCTTCGCCGGACCACCACCTGAGGCCCTGCACTTCGCCGGACCATCGCTTTGACGCCGGAATTCCGCTGGACCACTATTTACCGTCCTCAACTCTGCCCGACAACTACCTAAGGACCAAAGCTCTGTCAGACCGCCAGACGACCCCGAAGTTCTGCCAGAGCGACATTAGGCCCTCACAAGCCTCTAACTTTCACCCTACGGGTGATATTTGTAATCTGATCGCCCTTGAAGGCAAGTCAGTCCCATGTAATCTGCTCAAGTTCTAGTGGAATCATTTCAACTGGGCCAGGCCCCGTGGTTTTTCCCCTTTTCAGGGGTTTCCACGTAAAAATCTTGTGTTCTCTGTGTGTGAGCTGGATATTCGTGCAACGCTAAGACCTAGAATTCATACTCTACCGCCGCGTATATTCTAGCCCGCAACAAACTTATAATTAAATTGAGTGATAAATTTAATTATATTTAATTTAAAAATATATTTTAAATTTTTTGTAACTCTAATAATGTTAATATATTAAGAAGTTGAAAACTGGTGTTCTTTGTATTTTTTTTTTAATGTTATGTTATTGTAAAATATATAATATGTAATAATTTTGTATATTTTAATTTGTAATAGAACATAAAACCAATTTGTAATTAAGTTTGATAATTTATGTTGAGTTTTGTAATATACTGAATTTAACATTAGATTTTATCTTCTATTACAAATTAAAATATACAAAATAATAATGTATTTTTTATAATAACATAACATAAAAAAATTTGACAAAGAACAACAATTTTCAGCTTCTAAGTACATTTAAATTTGAGTTACAAAAAAATTAAAAATATTTTTTAAAATTAAATATAATTAAATTCATCAATAAATTAAATTATAAATTGATTGTTTCAAAATTGAATAAATCGTTTTTATTTAATTTAAAATCAATTTAGTAAAATAATTTTTAAATTTAATATCAAAATTAATTAATCTAAAAAATTTGTAAATTAAATTTTAGACTTTTGGAGACACCAATAAAAAACACATAAATGCAAAATAAAAAATTAACTTTTAAAAGAAAAAGCAAAAAAAAAACGTGTTTTAACAGGAATGCAAATTTGTTTTGCGTTTTACGTTAAAACGAAAATAAAAAATTACATATTTTATCATTTTAAAAATTGTTCTTAATTATATTTTTTTATGCTAACCAAATCTTAAATGATTATATTTTCAAACTTTCGCCTAAAATTTTTAGGTTTAAATAGTCGTAGGGATAGGACCGCTTTGTTTTCTTATGAAAACACGACTATGAATTCATTTCCGATCAAAAAAATATTTATCTACACTTTCACTAGCCGTGCTAACACATTTTTAAAATTTTTTCTCCATTATTGTCATCATGTTTTTTTTCCAATAAAAAAAATATTTATCTACACTTCCACTCGCCATGCTAACACTTTTTTAAAGTTTTTTTCTCCATTATTGTCATCATTTTTTTTTTCGATCAAAAAAATATTTATCTACAGTTCCACTGGCCATGCTAACACTTTTTTAAAGTTTTTTTCTCTATTATTGTCATCATTTTTTTTTCGATCAAAAAAATATTTATCTACACTTCCACTGGCCGTGCTAACAATTTATATAGGACTATAGATGGATTCATGCACTTTAGTAATAGTGATTAAATAAATTTAAATCTTATTTATAGTTGAACTGAACGTCTCGAAAAGATGAACCCAACGACCCTAAATTAGACTCAATCCAAGCCCAAATGGGTTCAAATTGAGGACCCGAAGCATATTTGAAATGTTCAAATCATAAATTGGATGACCATATGATCTCATATGTAACATGCTTATAGTCGAATTGAGTGGTTCGACGTTTCAAATCCAATGAGCCCAAGATTGCCGAATTCTGACAATATTAAGGCACTCAAATAATCAATAAATGGTGTATGATCAAGGGAGTTGATAACGACCGTCCATTGGAAATACTCTCAACTTGCCATTGATCTTCTCCATATTTATTCGTCATGTCATTTCCAAAAAATTATAAATAGTCCCCCATTATTCACATGAAGGGGAACCAATGGGGAAAGCAAAGAAGAGAATTAAGAGAGGAAAGGAAGAGAAATCAAAGTTCTCTTGCCACCAAACTCCTCCTCGACCACCGCCTGGCCACCGACCATCACCAGACTTTCGCCCGACCATCAACTTTAGCCGGATTTTCACCCGACCACTAGTAGTAGTCGGACTTTCGCCTGGCTACCAACTGACGCCAAATTTATGCAGGGCCACTGACCATCATGGGACTTTCGCTCAGCCACCAACTATCTCCAGACTTTTGCCCGACCACTAACCCTCGTCAGACTACAATCTTTCTGACCTCTGTCATCCACTGATTACGGTCCTTCTATCCACTGTCACCCGACTATGATCTCCCTGATCGTCATCGCCCGACTGCGATCTTCCTAACCACTGTCACCCAACTACGATCTTTTTTGACCTCCATCGATTGTCGATTAAAGTCCTTTCGACTACCGTCACCTGATTATAGTCTTTCTGACCTTTGTAGCCCGACTATGATCCTTTCGACCACTGTCACCTTACTATGGTATTTCTGACCATAGTCACCCAACTATGGTCCTTCCGATCATTGTTCCCCAACTACAATCTTTCTAACCTTCGTCGCCCTCAAATTACGGTCCTTTCGACCATCGTCACACGACTATGATCTTTTTGACCTTTGTCACCCAACTATGGTAATTCTAACTAATGTCGCCTGACAACAATCTTTCAAACCAACATTGCTCACTAACTATGATTCTGTTGACCAAAGAAATATGTCAATACTGATTCTTCTAACTCCCACCATATAATGCACTCTATATAATGTATATTGGATACATCGAGCCAAGTCCTTCACCCTAAGGAAGGGCCTTATTTGTAATCAACTGCAAGCACTAGTATATTCATTCAAAATGGGCCAAACCCTATTGTTTTTCTCCTTTTTAGAGGTTTCCACGTAAAAAACTTGATATCTCTTATAAACGCTACACCTCAATCTTTCATATGTTTATATGATAGATTTTCATACAAAGCTAAGACGTTAAACTTCATATCTCTTTACCATTGTGAGTATTCTAAGACACAACAAATTGACACTATATGTGAGAATGTGATTCCTGGAAAATTTTGCTCCAACCTCGAAAGTTCGTTCACATCAACATCATGGGCATAATTGAAGTAATATAGTCTATTTGCCAAGATTTATCATAAGATATGAAAGAAGACTTTCACTATTAAGAGTAACCTTATGTTTTGTTTTATCGCCTCTCTAATATCAGCCATTATTGCATCAGTTTCATGAAAATTAGATGTAAACTGGGGGGCAACCTTGACTGCAACCATGGCCAAAAAATTTCTCCAACATTTTTAACATCCAAAATAATATCTTTGAAAACCACTTTTAATAAATCTCCCAGCAAATGTAAGGAAGCTTCCAATAAACTTTAAGCACTATATAGTCCATAGCTAGACTTATATCTCTTAGGCAAGGCCTTAACCTCGACCTTAAAAAGATAATAACGATATAAAAATAGACCATTTTTCACTTTTTATTCGAGATATACGCGGAATTTGCCCCTCTCAATCAAGGAATAATCGATCATAGGGGGATTCAATTCGACCTTTTCCATATAGGTTAACGTCATCGAGTAGTGCTCTAATAAAAAACCTCGGATATATCAAATATTCTTGGTGTATTTTCTCAACCTCTTCCATACAGGTTAACATCATTGAGTAATACTCTGACAAATAATCTTAGATAGATCATACATCCTTTGTGGATTCTCTTAGTCTCTTCCATACAGGTTAATATCATTGAGCAATGCTCTGATAAATAATATTATATAGGTCATTTATCCTTGGTGGATTCTCTCGACCTTTTTCACACAGGCTAATGTTATCAATCAATGCTCTGGCAAATAACTTGAGATATGTCATACATCATTGGTGGATTCTCTTGACTTCTTTCACGAGATTAACGTCATCAAGCAACGCTCTGACAAACAATCTCGGATAGGTTATACATCCTTGATGAATTATCTCGACCTCTCCTATATATGTTAGCATCATCGAGCAACTACTATAGAACGAATATGGGGGGAAGGGGTCATTTGAAAATTTGGGTTGATTAATTAATTTCTTAATGAGATATCCAATTAGGGAATCAATTAATTAAGAGGGAGAGAGAAGGGGGCTGGACTATGGGGAGAAGAAATAGTGTCAATATACAATGTATGTGGACCAAAGCATTAATTGTTGATGGGGGAATTAAATCTGAAATTTAATTTCAGATTTGAGGTGATTAGGGAGGCTTCCTAAATTAGATTTATCAACTATGAAAAATTTGAAATTCAAATTCATTAGAATTTTGAATTCAAAACTTACCAAAATTAAAACAACTTAATTTAGGAACTTGATTTGGAGAATTAATGGGAGGAATTAATATGGGTTAATTGGATTAGAGGGACAGGGAAGGCCGACCAAGAGAGAGGGAAGGGGGAGGTGTCTAGGTTTGATGAATATGAATCAAGCATTAATTGGGATTGGGAATTAAATATGAAATTAATTTCAGATTAGGGGTAATTGGAGGAGGCTTCCTAAGGTAGAACTTATTAAATCAAAAAGATTTTGAAATTTAAAATTATTTGAATTCAAACCTAATAACTTTCCAAATTAATAAAGAACTAATTTAGGAAGGTAATCAAGAGGGAGTGGGAAATTTGAAATCAAAGGTTTGGGGTGGAGGAGGGAAATGTAGCTGGCGGGTTGGGGGATGTTGGGGAGCAGCCGGCGGGTATATGAGACATTGAGAAAGGTGGTCGACGGCATGGAGAAGGGAGGAAGGAGGTGGTGGAGGTTAGGGAAAATAAGAAAAAATAAAAGCAAAGAAAACTGTGAGCCTGAATGCTTCCTGAGGCTGACGGGTGTTGCGTTGCTCTTCACCAAGGGACTTCAAGCCACGAGCCTGGACCCACCTGCGATTGGTGGAAACTATGCTTCCCTCCCATAGGGATCTCACCAAAGTTCTCCACAAAAAATAAGAGCACAAATTTTTTTTTATTAATAATCCATCGTACCATTACAATAACTAGGGCCTCTGTATATAGGCCTCAGAAATAAAAGAAACTAAAACAAGACAATCATGCCCCTAGGGCTTACATAATACTATAACCTTAAGTAAGGATAAAAATAAAAAAATACATAATTAAAATAAAAATTTAAAATAACCTGAGATGATCATGGCCGTCGATCTTGGCTTCTCCTCGGATAGGCATGGACAGTTAGATGTCTGCATCATTCTCTCGGGGTGGGAAAGAGCTCGACTCCGTCGAGTCTGTATCCTAAGCAACCATGCTTTAATACCAAACTAGTGTAGAATGGATATGGGGGGAAGGGATCATTTAAAATTTTGGATTGATTAATTAATTTCTTAATGGGATATCCAATTGGGGAATTAATTAATTAAGAGGAAGAGAGAAGGGGGCCAGCCTATGGGGGGGGAGGAAATAGTATCTACATATAATGTATGTGGACCCAAGTATTAATTATTGATGGGAGAATTAAATCTGAAATTTAATTTCAAATTTGAGGTGATTAGAGAGGCTTCCTAAATTAGATTTATCAATTAGGAAATGATTTGAAATTCAAATTCGTTTGAATTTTGAATTCAAAACTTACCAAAATTAAAACAACTTAATTTAGGAACTTGATTTGGGGAATTAATGGGAGGAATTAATATGGGTTAATTGGATTGAATGGACAAGAAGGGTCGGCCATGAGAGAGGGAAGGAAGAGGTGTCTAGGTTCGATGAATATGAATCAAGCATTAATTGGGATTGAGAATTAAATCTGAAATTAATTTCAGATTGGGAGTAATTGGAGGAGGCTTCTTAAGGTAAAACTTATTAAATCGAAAAGATTTTGAAATTCAAAATTATTTGAATTCAAACCTAATAACTTTCCAAATTAATAAAGAACTAATTTAGAAAGGTAATCAAGAGGGAGTGGGAAATTTAAAATCAAAGGTTTGGGGTGGAGGAGGGAAATGTAGCCGGCGGGTTAGGGAGATATTGGGGAGGAGCCGGCATATATATGAGGCAGTGGGAAAGGTGGTCGGTGGCGTGGAGAAGGGAGGAAGGAGGAGGTGGCGGTTAGGAAAAATAAAGAGAAACAAAAACAAAGAAAACCGTGAGCTCGGAAGCTTCCTGCGGCTGATGGGTGTTGCGTTGCCCTTCACCATGGGACTTCAAGCCACGAGCCCAGACCCATCATGTGGCTGGTGGAAACTAAGCTTCTCTCTCATAGGGATCTCACCAAAGTTCTCCCCAAAGAACAAGAGTGTAGAATTTTTTTTATTAATAATCCATCATACCATTACAATAGTAAGGGTCTCTATATATAAGCATCAGAAATAAAATAAACTAAAACAAGATGATCATGCCCCTAATGCTTACATAAGACTAGACCCTTAAGTAAGGGTAAAAATGAAAAGTGCATAATTAAAATGAAATTTACAAATAAAAATTTAAGATAATGTGGGATGATCATGACCGTCGATCTTGGCTCCTCCTTAGATAAGCATGGATGGTTGGATGTCCGCATCAGTAACATTCTAACAAATAAACTCGGATACATCATACATCTTTGATGAATTCTTTTGATCTTTTCCATACAGGTTAACATCATTGAGCAACGCTCTGATAAATAACCTCGGATAAGTTATACATTCTTAATTGATTCTCTCGGCATCTTCCACATATATTAATATTATCAAACAATGCTATGAGAAATAATCTCGAATAGGTCATACATCTTTGGTAGATTCTCTCGGCCTTTTTCATATAGGTTAACTTCATTGCATAGTGCTCTGACAAACAACCTCAGATAGGTCATATATCCTTGGTGGATTCTCTCGGCCTTTTCTATACAGGTTAACGTTATCGAGCAATTCTCTGACAAACAACCTCTGATAAGTCATACTTTTATTATAGTTTGGGGTGGAGGAGGGAAATGCAATTGGCGGGTTGGGGAGATGTTGGGGAGGAGCCGATAGATATATGAGGCAGTGGGAAAGGTGGTCGGCGGCGTGGAGAAGGGAGGAAGGAGGTGGCGGCGGTTAGGAAAAAAAGGGAGAAACAAAAACAAAGAAAATGGTGAGCCTGGACGCTTCCTGCGACTGACGGGTGTTGCGTTGCCCTTCACCAAGGGGCTTCAAGCCAAGAGTACGAACCCATCCTACGGCTGGTGGAAACTATGCTTCTCTCCCATAGGGATCTCACCAAAGTTCTCCCCAAAGAACAAGAGTGTAGAATTTTTTTTATTAATAATCCATTATATCATTACAATAGTAAGTCCCTCTATATATAAGCATCAGAAATAAAAGAAACTAAAACAAGACGATCATGCCCCTAGGGCTTACATAAGACTAGACCCTTAAGTAAGGGTAAAAATAAAAAGTGCATAATTAAAATAAAAGTTACAAATAAAAATTTAAGATAACGTGGGATTATCACAACCGTCGATCTTGGCTCCTCCTCGGATAGACATGGACGGTTGGATGTCCGTATCAACAACATTCTAGCAAAAAAACTCGAATTCGTCATACATCTTTGGTGGATTCTTTTGACATTTTCCATACAGTTAACATCATCGAGCAACGCTATGACAAATAACCTCGGATATGTTATACATTTGTAGTGGATTCTCTCGGTCTCTTCCACACATATTAATATTATCAAATAATGCTATAAGAAATAATCTCGAATAGGTCATACATTATTGGTGAATTCTCTCGGCCTCTTTCACATAGGTTAACGTCATCGAGTAATGCTCTGACAAACAACCTCAAATAGATCATATATCCTTGGTGGATTCTCTCGGCTTTTTCGATACATATTAATGTTATCGAGTAATTCTCTGACAAACAACCTCTGATAGGTCAAACTTTTATTATGAATTTTCTTAACCTTTTCAATACAAAGTTGTGCTTTAATAAACGACCCCATGAAGACTAAACTAGGAAAGTGTGTAAAATGTATTCTCCTGCACTAGCCAATATAATCTTAAGGAAAGATGATTCTCGCAACCTTAAAAGATCGAGGTTTTGTGTGAGACTAAACTAGGTAAGTGTGTAAAATGTATTCTATTGCACTAGCCAATCTAATCCTAAGGAAAGATGGTTCTCGTAACCTTAAAATATTGAGATTTTGTGTGATACAAAACTAGGAATGTGTCTAGAAGCTATTCTCATGCACTAGCCAATCTAATCCTAAGGAAAGGTGCCATAGAGGGGAATTCTCCTACCCTATGATTTTGTGTGTGATTAAATTAAGATTGTGCCCAAAAGGAGCTTTTACACTTGCCAGTATAGTCCTAAGAAAAGGTGCCACGGGTGTTGTTCACCTAATATTGAGAGACTAAAAATTTGATTTTGATGGTTAAGTAAGGAGATATTTTAGGAACTGAAATTCTACCTTAAACTAGTGTTGACCTAAAAAGGGGTCGTATAATGAGGAGATTTTGAATTTTTGAGATTTAGAAATTTTGATTTGAAGTATTGATTTTCTTTTCTTTTGCAAATGATGTTAACTACTTGCAAATGTTCTATTGGGGATTATAAGATATTGTACATGTCATTTTCCAAGAAGGGGGAAAGGAAATGAGGATCCTATGCAAGGCTCTAGTATAAAAGTTAATAGAGTGCTTGGTGGACCATCACTATAGGAACAAACATATCAGTTGTAGGATTTCATTTAATATTTAAGTTTCTGTAGCGATCTTTTCATATTTTCTTTGTGTTTTATAAATCTTATGTTTGTAGTTGTTGATTTCAATTTATCGTTTATTTGTTGTTCTTATTTTATTGAAGTATTCTCATTATGATTTATATTAAAGAAGTAAAATAGTGTTTTACTTTATATTACTTACTCTTATATATTCTATTTATATTACCTGTGTACAAGCTTTCATATGCAAATATAAAATATGTTTCATATCCCATCATCACATCACATTTTATTGGGGAGAAACACCTTATGGACAAGAAGTGTGACAATAATAGCCAGACCAACCTCTAAGGTCGTTTGAATTCTTTTTCTATTATTCTTATGGTGATTGAGTGAGGGATTAGGTTCAAATTTACAAATTATTTTATTAAAAGTTTTGTCATCTTAAGTCAAGTGCTATAATTTTTCTTCATGGTTTTTTTAATTGTATATATATGTACATTCATTGAATGAAATTTTTATATTAAAAGATTGTTTTAAAAAGCAGTAAGAAAGTTGTCCCAAACAAAATCTAAGACTCATTTACCAAAATATGAAGTTATACCACATAAATCTTTTTATTTTTATCAATTTATTATTTTTTTGTTTTAAATCTAGTTAGACATTTTGATTAGGTTTAGGGATTATTTGGCTAATTTTTATAGTGCAATGCAACATGTTAATTTCTTATTTGTGGCTAAAAGAAATCATTGTGATTGAAAAAGTTGCCCCTATATAAATAGCTCTTTGGATCAATTTGATGCATTTAATTATTTATGCTGATTTTATATTTCTATTGTGTTACAAAAATTATAACACTGTATTTTCAGTAAGTATTAATATATCATCAAAAAATTATCTTGATCGGGCACGAATTTCGAGAAAAAATCAAGGTGGAAACTTCCAAAATTAAATCGAGGACCATCCGAACTCCGACTTCAGCAAACTTACTGTCGAACTGAATGTCGCAAAAGTACAAACCCAACGACACCAAATTCGACTAAATCTGAGCCCAAATGGGTCCAATTGAAGACCCGAAGCACATTTGGAACGTTCAAACAAGAACTTGGATGACCAAACGATCTCCAAACGTGATGTGCTTATAGTTGAATCAAGCGACTCGACGAGACGAATCCAACGAGCCCAATATAGCCAAATTCTGATATTATTAAGACATTCAAATGCTCAATAAATGGTTCACGATCAAAGAAATCAACATCGGCCGTTCATTCAAACCACTTCGAACTTACCCTTGATCTCCCTGTTATTTACTCGGAATGGCACTCTCATAAAACTATAAATAGATCTCTCTTTTCTCATATAAGGGAACCCAAGCAAAGAAGAGAAGGAATAGAGAGAAATTAGAGTTTTCTTGCCACCATACTCCTCCTCGCCCATAGCCGGACTTCTGCCCGACCACTGACTGACGCCGGACTTCCGCCCGGCCACCGACTAATGTTGGATTTCCTCCTGACCACTGAACGTCGCCGGATTTCCATTCGATATCTGCTCGTCACTAAATTTCAACATGACGGTTGATTGTTGTAATATGATCGTCCTCAATACGACAGTTTGGTCACTTGTAATCCATTCAAATACTAGTTGAATCATTTCAACTGGGCGTGGACCCATGATTTTTCCCTTTTCTAGGATTTTTCATGTAAAAACTTTGTGTTCTCTGTTTGTGTGCTGGATATCCGTACGACGCTTGGACGTAAAATTTTAACTCTATCGCCATGCATATTCTAGCCCATAACAAGTATTAAGGCTGATAAAATCATATCAAAGATATACACACACCAAAATTTAAATGTATTTTTTTGTAAATTCATTATTTTTAAATTAAAAAAAAGAAAAATAAAACTAAATAAAATATAATGTAAAAAAGTGATTACTTCAAAACTAAATGGGATAGTAGACGCTAATAATCCATTTAGAATCACTTCTCTCTCTTTCTTTTTAATTTTATTAATAGTTTAATATAAAATAAAAACATATTAATATTTAAATAAACATTACTCTTATTTTTATTAAGTATTGTATAAAATGATAATGACGGTGAAGGTGACCAATTTTCAGAGCAAATTTAATTTTAAAAATAGAAATTAAAAAATGCATAAAAAATAAGAAATATTTTTTTTTTGCCAAAAAATAAAATAACTAAAAAACATAAATTAAATTTATTAAAAAAAAAAACAAAAATTACCTGAAACGCCCCTAAGATAAGTAATTATAAATCATGAGCAGGTTTGGACAGCCTCGTCTCCTCAATTCATCTCTCTCACACTCTCTTGGTGGCTTAAATCTGGTAAACCGGTTCACACCCGAAGCTACGAGAGCCATTAGCCACTCCACGGGCCACCACGGGCCAGTAACCATGGCGGCATGGTCTGTGCCATTTCTCGACTCCCAACTTCTTTCTGGTAAATGCCTGCCCCCACCAATTACCATCTTTCTGCCGCAGACGCACTCAGGCTTGCTCCCTCGGGCTGGCTTGCTCGCTCGATACCGCGACTTGTTTTGCTCACTATTGGAGGTGAAGTTCGCTTCCTCCGGCTTCTTTCAGGCAGATATGTCTCATGGGTGAGGAAGTGAGGAAGATAAAGGAAGCTTGTCCCATCAGAAGCCGAGCTGCGAGACAGCAGGGAATGCTGAAATAGTGATCAAACAAATACCATTTATGCGCCGTTTAGATCTGTCTACAGGACGACATGGAGTTTTTTCTTCGGATCCGAAGTTCTTCTTTTATCCATCGTTCACTGTTGTGGTTTCCGGTTTGTATTCTACGCCTCTCTAGATCCTGCGACCCTAGGCCTACTTTTTGTCTTTTTTTGAAATAGATTTGCATTGCGTTTTCCTCTGTTCTCAACTGTACTTCATTTACGGTAGGAAAACGGTTTCCGCTTTTCTATTTTTGATTTATTTTCAGAAAGTCTGGAGTTGCGTTGTACTCGTGAAGAGATTTGTGCCGCATTGGATGAGGTATTAACCCAAGTTTTGGGACCTAGGGTTGAGGTGCTCTATCATTTCCTGCTTTGAAGTGTTTGTAGAAAAGAATGTCCATTGGAATCTATGTTTTTTTATGTTTATTGTAAGCGCTTGGCTCTTGATTTTCCAGATAGTGGGTTTCACTATATTCTTGTAATGGAGAGCTAGCATTTTTCTGGAACTGGAGTGCGGTGATCCCTGTTAGTTATGGCAGCTGCTTTTTGAAGATTGCATTTTAGAGATGGAGAGTTTACGAGAAGATGATTTGAAGGGGATGAATGCTTCAGCTGGAGGCCTCGTATGGGTCCGCCGGCGGAATGGTTCATGGTGGCCTGGACGAATACTGTGCGTTGATGAACTGGCTAAGTGCTTGCGCACCAAGAAGGCCGGGACACCCGTCAAGCTGCTTGGAAGAGAGGAGGGGACTGTGTGAGTACAATTTCTGCTAATTAATGTCTTTTCTGTAGGATTTTTGAATCCTTGTTTTTAGTTGTACCTCACATGTTAGTATTTGCATCATTCAATCTATGAAATTTAATTGCATGAAGACCAGTTTGTTTTTTAGCGAAAAGTGGAAAACAAATGTAGATGGCTTTGATTTGGTAAGATGATGATGCATGTAAAAAACTTGTCATAGTTGAGCTACCTCTGATCTGTACAGTGCCTTCTGATGGTGCTTTTGGAGCTTTTTGAAGTGATTCATGACTAGTGTGGTGTTTTAATGCGATTAGTCTCATTGTTTGGTTTTGCTTCAATGCTTTGGAAATAGAATCTGAATCCAGCTTGCTAAAGTTTGTTTGGAACGATTGATTTTTTTACAGTAATCACACCAAGGCTTTCTTATTTCTTACGATCTCCACCATTACTGTTAGATGATCAGACAACAAGGGCAGATGCATCTAACGTTGATGCGGGTCGTTCCTTAGATCCCATCTTCACTTTCTTTCCACTTTCTTCACGCCTAACCTTTGAGAATGCCTCCCTAAGATTTGGTAGTGGTTTAATACCCATGATTCGACCTAGAACATCATCCAACTCTCTGTTAAGTCCTAAGAAAAATTTGAACAACCTTTTTTGTTCCATAATCTACTTGTACATTACTGCATCTTCTGGACATGTCCATGAGTGAGTTTCAAATAAATCAAGTTGTTGCCAATACCATGTGAGTGTGTTGTAATATTGAGTAACATATTGCTCTACTTGGCTGAAGTCATGAAATACTGACCTGAAACAACTCTGAAGTATTTTTAGAGCTGGAGTAAATATATTTGGTTGCATCCCATATTCTTTTGCAGTCCAAAACAAAAAGAAATTTACACCTATGTTATTGTTTATAGAATTGATTAGCCATGATATGATCATACTATTTTCAATCTTTTACTAAAACACGAATTTGTAGTCTCTAGCATGGTTGCTGCTCCCGTGAGATACTCATCCTTTCCCTTACCACAAATGAACAACACATAGATTGTGACCACTGTAAATAATTATGGCCATTTAATTTGTGTTCTGTGATAAGAATAGGAGAAGAATCACTGCCACCAAGGTTTAGAATTTCTGAATTGCTTCTTGATTATGGTGCCGTGATGCTAGATGTTTCTGATGAGGCCATTCTGTATTGCGAAGAAGAATCTTCTAGAGATAGGTTGCCTGACGGGATTAGGGTTCAGAGAACTAGCTCTGATACCATAAAAATTTTCTTAATTGATTATTCTGCTTGATAAAAAATGATACTACATCTACATACATTACACACACACACTAAAAAAGTGTCTAATAAAGGGAATAACTAATTATCTTAATTCATTCCTAAAATTTTGGAAGTAAAATAATAGGAGAATAATTCTTTTCTAAAAATTAGGAAACATAATCATAGGAGAAGATCATAATTGATCTCTTATTTTATTCCTAAAAATTCTTTCCTAAAATAAAATTCCTAACTTTGACTTTCAAATATTCAACAATAATCATAATTGATGATGATATACGAACTCATGTTACAAGTACTGAACAATGTATCTCGATTTGCTTTTGAAGTTATGGATGAGTATATTATATTAAAGTTTAAAGCATCTCGTCTAGAATTACATAAATGTTCTATTGATTGATTTGATATGGATACTTTTAAAAATGATTTATTTTTTAATAACATTTTTGATGCTATCAAATGTCGAGTATGTACAACTGCCTTCAAAGATTTTGCTCATAGGTGGTTCAACAATTTGCTTGTGGCAATTATTGCCTTGTTGGAGGAATTGTCCTACCAAATCCTTATGTAATTTTATGCTGCCTAAAGGCCATTAAGGATCTCCCAATTTTTGTTTTTTTTACTCAATAGAAAGGAGAGATATTTAGCGAGTATGTAGCCCATTTTAATAAAGTGTCACACGATGTTGGTAACGTGGATGAATATCTCATGAAGTCTGTATTGATTCTACGACTATGCCTAGGTACTTTTAAATTTATTGGTGCATGAAATACCCAAATCCATGTAAGAATGGATATGCAGGGCAATAAAGTAAATTAACGCTGAAGAGTTTACTTGAGATACTGAATATACTGCCATGGCTCTTGTTCTTCTGAGAAGAGAAAAGTGAGTTCATACTCTTCTCGGTGTTAGAAGATGCAATAATAGATTGAATTTTTCAATCAGAGAGACTAATTCAAAAGGTGAATAATGATCATCGAAGAAAATGTATTGCCTTGCCTACTTTAACGTGTTTTGTAGAAGTTCATCTACCTCCTTGTAGTCAATCAATTTCTATAATCATGGCCGCAATTCCAAATTAAGAATACTTAAGTTTACTTGTGTTCACGAAGAAATTATTTGAAGGTCCGACCAAAAGTAATTTTTGTTTATATCATAATGACCATGATCATGATATAGAGAATTTGATAGCACTAAAAACCATCTTGGAAAAGCTCAAGGAGGGGTGCCTCAAGGGGTTACTTGTTGATTGCCAATAACAACAACAACAACAAAAACATCAAGCCTTTATCCCACTATGTGGGGTCGGCTACATGAATCATTTTTATTCATTGTATTATGTTAAAAGTTAACTTCTCATTTAAATCTAATAAAGAAAGGTCATTTCTAGTATTTTCTAACCAAGTCTTTCTTATGTCTACTTCTACCTTTCTTAACATAAGTCAAATCTAATACATCTACCTTCCTAACCGGGTCATCGGATGGCTGCCATTTTATGTGACCAAACCATCTAAGATGACTCTCTCTAATCTCATCTTCCACTTAAGCTACTCCAACTTTTTCATGCATATGCTCATTTCATATCCTGTCTCTAAGAGTAAAGCCACTCATCCACCTGAGCATCCTCATCTCTGCAACACTTAATTTAATATTATGCTTCTCTTTTAATGGCCAACATTCTGCACCATAAAGCATTACAGGTCTAACCATCATCTCATAAAATTTTCCCTTAAGTTTGAGGGGGACTTTTCTTTCACACAACAAGCCCAATGCATTCCTCCACTTCAACCATACAACTTGAATTCTAATAATAATATCCCCATCAATTTCACCATCACTCTGATTAATAGGCCCAAGATATCGAAAATGTTTACTCTTATTAATGGCAATCTTGTTGATTGCCGATAAGAAAAAAATAAGTGTTGATAAGAAGTATGACAAAATGGAGTGAAAATAATTGCAAGGCTTGATGTAATTACTAAGGGGGCTAGTGTTGAAGCCATTGGCTAAAGAAGTTAAAAGAAGCTATATTATTATGAGGTTAATTCATCTTATATTTTCACTCCTATCAATATGTTCTTTGATAACAAATTGTTGACATATTATAATATTTTTTATGGTACTATTTTTAGTCTTTACCATAATCAATTAATTTGAGGAGTTCAAAATACTGATTGATATTGTAGTCTGATTAATGTTTTATTCTCAACCTCATAAAAAGATTGAGTTTGAGTTCTAAAATCGCCAGATCATCCAGAAGATCTTTATTTGATTTTTGGGGAGATATATGATTTCCTGAATGAATCATGACTCTTCAAGTCATTTGGGGTAACGAAATGTTCAAGAAGTTATATATGTTTATCTTCATGTTTATAAGAGCTCTTGCTTACAACTACATCTTGAGTTATTCACTCATCAGATTCTTCTAAGCAGTGGGGTCTATCAAACACTTAGCCATAAAGTTCCCTTTAATGCTGTTATCACTACTATTGATTCATCAAGGTAGTACCAAGGTTTAAAATTACGCAATTGGGTATTGAGGCATTTTTTATTTGTGAGGCGAGGCGTAAGCCTCAAGGCGTAAGCCTCAAAATCTAAAAATTACGTAATGTCAATAAAAGTTAAAATTAATTTTTTATATAATATCCAAATAATATGTTAAAGGATGACATAATAACTTTCTCTTGAACTATGAAGTAACAAATTTACATATATATGAAACAAATAAATGTATAAGATGTAAAGTGTTAAGTGATAAATTATATGAAATATAATTGAAATCCAAATATTTCAGGAACAAAATAACATAAAATATATGAATTATATTAAAGTATCATATAACATCAAATTTAGCTCTATTTTTTTTTTCTTAGTTGCCTACTCATCTATGTTTAATTCTAAAAGAAAGCTGAAATAAATTGGCCACAACTCAAATCATTTGTACTATTATTACTAAGTGGATTTTTATTTGAGTCATTGTCATAACAAATTGGTCTCTTCCCTATTTTATCCTGTAGGATCCAATACATCTCAATCTGTTTTTTCATTTGTTTCAGTTATCTTCATCTTTTATAAATATTTGTCATCAACATAAAGATAATACTCTAATATTTTAAGAGTAGATGGTGGTGGCGTGCGGCTTTCTAGTGATCCCCGGCGGCGGCTACGACGGTGGTGGCTATGGTGAAGGTGGTTGAGAGGAAGTTGCTGCGGCTTTGGGCTACAAGAAGGCATGATTGTTTTGGGGGCTTTTGTATAGGATTTAGGTAGTTATATATATATATATATATATATATATATATATATATATATATATATATATATATATATATATATATATATATATATATATATATATATATATATATATATATATATATATATATATATAATGAGGCGTATGCCTCATGCCAGCGAGGCGAAGCGAGCCTCATCCAAGATGAGGCGTAAGCCTCATAAAAAAAGTTTGAGGCGTAAACCTTGAGGCGTTTTTTACTAAAATTGCGCTGAGGCGGGCCTCAAGGCGAGCCTCATATTGCGCAATTTTAAACAATGGGTAGTACTATCTAAATTTAGTGAAGGAAGACAATCTAATAACTCAAAAGAAGACTTCGGGAGTAATCAAAATTCATGCTAATGAAGGTGAAGCATTTGAGTGGAAAATTAGTTCTTTATGTGGAAAAAAAAATCTTCATTATGCACCAAGATGGATACTTTTTTCTTTGGAACCATTTGAAATGTCGAAGTGGATCTCAATGTTACAAGTCATTGTCTGCAGGTTTGTTCTTATATCAATGTGATTAAACAAAATAAATTTGCGGATGAAATCAAGCTAACAATCAAAGAAAAAGTCAAGAATGTACATAAGGTTTGGTTCATTCGGGGATTATTATATTTTGAATTGATTTTTTTATATGTTGATGATAAAGAAGTCAAATGATAAGTGTAGAATGCACGTTGAGTTCAATTGATGCATGCCAAAAAGATTCATGCCCTTTGCTCAACATTGATGTCATGGTAAACTCAATTGTAGTTTTAAGAATGAGCTTTCTAGATATCTTTTCAGGTTATCATTAGAAGATGCATTATGCCAATTAGTAGAAAACTAGCTTTGTCATAAATGAAGACATTTTTTTTGCTATAATGTAAGGCCGTTTGGTCTAAAGAATGCTAGTGTAACCTATTACTAACTAATGGATCATATTTTCAAAATGTAGAAGGGAATGAATCTAAAAGTCACATTGTCTTCATATTGATGAAGCGCCAAAATATTGAGGTAATCTCTCCTACCTTAGTGAGATTTTCTCAACGTTAAGGCATACAACTTGAAGCTAAATTCTACCAAATGTGTTTTAGGGCTCACTTAACAAAATTCCTATTTACGTGGTATTGGCTGAAAGAATAAAAGAAAATTCAGGCAATATCAAAGTAACCTTGGAGACTTTTTTCTCCAAAGGCAATACAAGAAGTCAAGAAGCTTGCTAGAAAACTAGCAAGTTTCCATCCGCTTCAACTCTTGATCAAATGAGAATGACACACCACAATTTAGTCGTTAAGAAAGATAAATTATTTCGTCTCCGATGTGAAAATTCATCTCAAAGAGGGAGACAGTATCTCACCACACCTCCAATACTCTAACTACCAAAAACTTGGAAAGCCTCCACTCTACTTGGGAGTCAATATCTCATAAGTTCTGTATCTGTTTGAGAAGATGGGAAGCAACATCACATTTATTATTTAGACAAAATTTTGAATGGCGCATAATTAAATTCTCAAAAAAATACACTTACTGGCTATAACTTTGATATCACTGCTTGGCATCTCTATCTATATTTTCAAACTCATCTAATCAAGATATTGATAGAATACCTTATTATAAGTTGATGTAGCACTAAGACAAAGGTCAATGATAAGATCACAAACTAAGGACTCATATTAAGATTTGGATAGCTTATCATGCACAATTCTCCATGAAAGATTAATGATCCATAATCTTTTTAAAATTATAGGAGAATAACTAAGAAGCTTAATTCAAGGTCTCTTAATTGATAGATTAGCTATACTGTTCAAAGAAGTAAACAAAAATCATAAATTATTTGATTTTAGGACTATTTTATTTGCCTTATTTTGCCAATCGGAATTTTCATATCGTTGTTAGCTTTAAATTATATTTTATTTCTCTTATTTTCTTTTACTTTGTATTAGGACAAGTCGTCAATCCATGTTAAGTATTTTTTTAGCTCTTAAGGCTTTTCAAAATTATCTTGGCTTCAAAATTACTTATAAATAAGATATTGTTTTGTACTTTTTAATTCATTGAATAAAAATTATTTTATTTGTGCAAATTTCATGCATAAATGCTTGATGGGTGCTCTATTTTTTGGTGAACTTGGTGGCTGATCCCCCAGGGTTTTGGTGAGTACTTAGTGATATTTTCTCAATCTTATTCCCCCTCTTTCTCAGCAAAATTCTCATCTACTCTACATAGCCTCGAGCTTAGCTTCTCTCAACCCCAAAACTCATCTAACCATTTCAAAATTCTCTCAAAATTTCCCTCACATCTCTCATAACCTCCCAAGGGCTCAACTCCCTAATAACCCTAAGCTATCCTAGCTAAAAGCCTAATATAAAAAGAATTTTTTTTTCTATGAGCAATAGATAGTGATCCAAAATTTATAAAAAAACCGCAAGTAGTTTTCTAACATCCCAGCTCTTTAATCTGAAGTTCCTCCTTATTTTCCTCAAAGGAAAATTTACTTTTGATAGCATCGAAGTTTCATACCAAATCTATTCAGACCCTAAATAGCTGTTTCACTACCACCTTAAGTGGACAACAATTAAGTAGTTGCCTTCACTATATAGATCCTATGAACATTACATTACATTACAAGTTCTCAAAAAAATTGATATCATATAGACTAATAGAATGGTTTATGCAACTCAATGAATATGAATCGATTTCATGCTGAGAACTTACATCAAAGTCCTTCTTACTAACCCTACTGCTGAATTGTCCATATTTTACAATACATTGAAGGACGCTGGTAGCCGAGAAGAAGATTCAACATGGGTGATGCACATCGAGAATGCTTCTGGAAAAACATCAGTGGTTTTGGTGTTGTAATTAAAAGTTCCAAAGGATTAGTGCTTCTCTGTGTTATTAAAATCAATTTTGAAGATGCAGATAATCAGGTTGTGTATGTGGCCCTCCTAGCTTGTCTCACACTTGCAAATGTTGTTGACTTAAAGAATTTGAATGTGTTTAATGTCTCTGAGTTCATGGTAAACCACATGTTGGGGAATTATGAATTGTGACAAGGACAATGGAAGAATAGAAAAAAATAATATTTTTTTATGACCACTGAGTACTATCTTGATGTGGTTCAACAAAGGTTATGCTAGAGAATTTTTTATGATTCTATAGGCATTTGGTAATGTATTCTTCTTTAGAAACTTTTAAGCCTGTAATTTCTTGTAGTAGTCATTTTATTCACATGTGCGGCTTTCCATAGTGAATTTGATTCTTTCCTCTCTGTTGGGTATAGACTTATGTTAGCCAGGTCATGCAAATCTTGGTCTCTTGATGTCCTTAGTCTCTTTGTTACCCCTTGGTATGTTCATTGTATTCGTTCCTAAGAGATGCTTTGGCATAGAAGTTGGGTGTTTTACCTAACATCTTGATCCATTTTAATTTGAAAAAAGTAGTTAATGTGGATTGCAACGTTATTCATAAGTTAGCATGATTTATAAATTGTTGTTTGTTTGGGTCAATGGGATTGCGTTAAGCATCAATATATTACTCTGGATATAAATACAATACAAAAACAAGGAGAAGATTGGATCCACAAATCAAAAGAATAAGCTCAAGTCAACAATTCAAAGTTCTTAGTGTATGCCTGGTTTAGAAAACGGTCTAATGACTGAACTAACTCATGATTTTATTAGAAATAAACCTATAACAACAGGGTATTTTTGTAAACTAGTTTATTATTATTTAAGATGCTGGCCCTCTTTTGTTCACTTTTAAAGCCTATAAATAAATCCCCCCTGCTGTAATTATAGGCATGGAAATGAAATTCTGGTGTTTCTCTTCCTCTTCTTTTTTTTTTCTCTTCTTCTATCTCTAAGAGTCTCCATCTACTCAAAAGGTGTCCTATCCTTCTTGATTCAATCAAGAAGCATAACAATTTGGTGCTTTCGTTGAGACCTCCCTCCCTTCTAAACTGCATCAAGAAGCACTGCCCATTTCTCTAGCTCCTGCCGCAATAATCACTCCCAATCGCACACACCTATCACAACCAGTTGCACATGCTTGCCGCTACCAATCACGCACACCTACCGCAAGAAGCAACCCCTCACTTAAGCTAACAAACCACCTGACCTCCATTTGCCACAAGAAGCAGCCCCATCTGTCCCAAGTATTAGGTTACTTGGATGTGGGGATCGCACAGCCAGATTAGCCAGCTCCACTTGGGGTTGTAGGTGGTCGATCGCTTTGCAGAGAACATAATTTTCATTGACAAGAAGAACCTTCAACAACCCAGACTTTCTTGGGATCAAATTCTTCACATACATTTTTTCCTTACTGTTTTTTTCTTCTTTCTTTCAAGAACTGAATTTTTTTTCTTTTCTTTTCAAAAATTCATTCTTCTTTCTACCATCTAGGTTCCTTAATTCTTCATTCAAGATGAAGAACACATACTTGGTTGAAGCATTACGTAACATGCAAATGACTAATGAGTCACAATTTTCGGGAATTAAAAAAATCGCTAAAACAGGTAGATTCTCAATTCGCTTCTGTCGGGTTAATATTATAGCAATTTCAAGCATTCTCTACAGCCCATGTGTGGATCGTCCACCTTCTTCAAATCAAGAACTTCTGCTGTCTATTGGGATTATGGGATCTACCTTCTCCCATCTCCTTAATACTCGTTAGCCAATTCAGGTTACCTTTTCTTAAAAATATGAAAATCAAACTTCTTCACTTTAATGGATCCAATGTGGAAATTTGGATCTTTAAAACGCAAGAATATTTTCATTTTCATAATACTCCAGATTGCTACCGCGTAAGAATTGCTTCATTTCATCTTGAAGGATTAGCGGCTATATGGTATCAATGGATTCGCATGCAAGGCCAAACTCCTCCTTGGCCCAAATTCATGATATCATTATAACAATATTTTATTATATTTTCCTATGAAGATTTATATGGCTATTTATCTAAATTAACTCAGAAAATGTTCGTTCTTGAATACCAAACAACTTTTAAAAATATTGCATTTAAAATTCCTAATGTTTCTTAATCTACTGTTATCAGTTATTTTATTATGGTCTTAAACAAGAATTGCGTAAAGAACTTTTATTAGCCAAACCCTTTACTCTTTTAGATGCCATGGATTTTGCTCGTCACCACGAATCCAAATTTCAAGATATTCTTGCACTTCCTCACAATGGCGAAAATCATTTCCACCCCTCATTCCAAACAAACCCACCCGCCCCTTTATGCCTGTAGGCCAATCATCTACCCACACTTCCACGCCAAACTCCTCAAAACCACCCAATCTACCCATTCACAAGCTCTCCCCTTCGAAAATTCAATTTTGTTGCGAGAAAGGCCTTTGTTTTAATTGGGATTCAAAGTTTAGCCCTCAACACCGCTGTCCTAATAAATTTTATCTCTTAATGGGCACTGATGATTCTGACACTATATACGACAACCCACATTCATATAATGACCTTGATTCACAAAATTTATCTCCGAAAATAAGTTTAAATGCTTTAATTGGACAATTTAATACACATTTTTTTTGTTTAACCGGCCATATTAATAAATATAATGCCCATATCTCGATTGATAGTGATAGCACTCATACCTTTATCTAAGATAGCATTGTTACCCAACTTGGCCTTCACTTCGAACCAATTACACAATTTAATGTTTACGTGGCAATGACAATTTACTTCTGCAATTTAAAATATTCTCAAGTTTCAATAAACATACAAGGGTATCCAATCAATTTGGATTTATTCATTCTCTCTATGCACGGGGCTGAGATTGTCTTAGGTATGCAATGTTTTACATAATTATCATGACCTCCTCACCATGCAATTTACTGATCAAAATCGCAACATCATTCTTCATAGGGAATCACAATTAATCATTGATCCTATATCTTTGCATCAATTCGTGCTTTAATATCACATTCTCCATCAATACAAATTTTTATCTTTCATTCTCATCTACTGTTTAATTACAGTCAGCCTTCCAAAACTCTTGATGAATAACTTACATCCATCACTAAGTATTTACTTGATTTTATTGCTACAATTTAAACATTTATTTGACATTCCATAAGGCCTATCACCTCAATGTCCTATTGATCACCATATAAACATTCCTCCACTGTCCAAACCGGTCAATATTCATTCTTACTAATATCCTCACTGTCAAAAGGATGCAATTTTACAATTAGTTAAAGAAATGTTACAATCAGGTATTATTAGTCATCATAATATTCTTTTCTCCAATCTTGTTCCCTTGGTTAAAAAGCGTGATGGTACTTGGCATTTTTGCATTGATAATCGCATACTTAATTCCCTAACTATTAAAGATAAATTTCCAATTTCTACAATGGACGAGTTATTGGACGAATTACATGGTCCAATCTTCTTTTCTGAGCTTGACCTCTGTTCTAGATATCATCAAGTTCGAATGCACCCAAAAGACATCCATAAAATAGCTTTTTGCACACACGACAGTTATTTTGAATTCTTTGTAATGCCTTTTGGTCTTACGTTCTTAGCTTTTGCTAGTTTGTTATAATTTTCTTTGATGATATTCTCATATACAGTTCTACCCTATCTCTTCATGCTGATCATCTCCAATTGCTTTTTCAATGCCTACATTATCATCATCTCTTTTTAAAACTAACGAAATGTCAATTTTTTCAAACTTCAATTGAATATTTTGGTCATATTGTCATCGCTGGTAATGTTAAAGCTGATCCAAAAAAAATTTGAAGCCATGCTTAACTGGCAGATTCCATCTTCCTTAAAACATTGAAGATCTTTTGTGGGGTTAACCGGTTACTACTATCATTTTTTTTCCAACTATGCCTCCATTGCTGCTCCATTAACCAATCTTGTTAAAAAAGAGTCTTTTAAATGGGACACGACTACCTCCACTGCTTTCCAAAATTTAAAATTGATCATGACTTCTGCCTGTGTTAGCTCTACCTGATATCAACAAACAATTTATATTAGAAACAAATGCCTTTAACACCGTTATTAGTGTTGTTTTATTGCAAAACAATCATCCAATTGCTTTCTTTAGTAAGAAATTGGGCCTATGCCTGTCTCAATCCTCTACTTATCTAAAGAACTCTACGCCATTATTGAGGTTGCTTGCAAATGATGCCAATATCTCTTGGGTAGTCAATTTTTCATCCGTATTAACCATAAAAACCTCAAGGAACTACAAAATCAAATTTTACAAACCCCCGGTCAACAATTTTACCTTCATAAGCTTTTAGGTTTCAATTTCATGATTGAATATAAGCCCGAGAAATCTAATAATGTCGCCGACTCCTTATCTCGTATAGCTGATGCGATGGAGTTTTCTACCTCTTCTCTTGCTTCATTGTTTTCATTAATTACACATTTTTTTCTTTCTCGTTCTTTCAACAGTTAGAACAATAATCTCTCATGTCCTCATAGATACTTCAAATTACTTTGCAATTAACAAAAAGGGAACTCTCCATAGCAGATTACCATATCAAGGTCAATCTTTTATATTATAAAAATAGTATTTAAATTAGTAAATATTTTGCCCTTAAAAACACTTTACTTATTGAATTTCATTCCACCCCTATTTGATGGTACATTTAAAACCATCAAATACCTTATTGCAAATTTCTACTGGGAAGTCTTTGTTAGAACTGGACCGATCTAGCCAGTACATACGGGATCGGCTTATGGAAAATAGGTGGAACTCTTCCGCCTCCTGTACGCAGGAGCCGACCGCCCAACTCTTCAAGGAGCTATTTAGGAAGGTTTTTGAAAGGAGTTGGGAGGGAAATTTGAATGTAGGGACTGTTTAGGGATTTCCTTTTGGATTGTATGCATTAAATGATTTATTTTCCTAGGATTAGGGCATCTTGAATTTGGGCTGAAATTTGAGATCTCTTAGATTTAAGTTTTCTATTGGGCTCTAGTGGCGTCTAGAGATTTGGGAGAGATCGATCCTCCTCTCGAATAGAGGATCAATTGTATCTTGGTATTTTTCGTTTCCATTTTATCAAATAATACAAATTATCTACTATTTTTCTGATTTTGTGTGGATTTTTTGTGGAGAACTCTCGCTGTTTTTTGAAGATTGATAGGAAATATTTGAGATCTGCAAGTGTTTCCTATCAAATTGGTATTAGAGCGCGTCGATCTAAGGGGAACCAATGGCCGGAAGGAAAGTAGAAGTTTTGGAGGGAGAACTTGGACAACCCAAAGTAGATTTTGAGGAGAAGATTGCTGATTTTCAAAATCAGATCGCATCCGTCAATGAAAGGATGGAGGAAAAATTTGTTGATGTAGAAGACATGTTGAAGAAATTGCTTGAAGCCAAAACCAAACCGGCGACATCGGAAGCAAAGGGAACTACCGGCGGCCATGGAAGAGGTGAGAACCCTAACACGTTTAGGGGATGGGAAAATCCAGAAGTGGAGATCCTGGAGGGAGAAGATGGAATGCCTCCTCTAGAATCACTTTCTAGGGAGGAGATGAGCATTGACTACACAAGAAGGGGTGCTGAATTTATAAGGAGAGGGGATGATTTCGATCTCCGGGGTGCTAATTTTGAAAGAAGAAGAGGGGATTTTGTGGAAGAATTTGGGTATGAGCGCTGAAGGGAAGAGCGTGACGATTGGGGGGCACCTCTTCGAGGAATGGGAGGCTTTGGAGGATTCAGGGGAAACGGGGGTGACCCAAAGGTGAGAAAGCTAAAGATGCCCATCTTTGAGGGCGAGGATGCACATGGGTGGATCTACAAGGTGGAGTGATACTTTGCAGTCAATGGGTTGACAGCGGAGGAGAAATTGACAGCGGTAGGACTCTGCTTAGAAGGGAAGGCATTGGCATGGTATCAATGACGGGACATGAGGCGACCCATTTGGAGTTAGAGAGAGTTTAAGGATTGTTTGGTAGAACGTTTTCGAACTGGCAGGGGAGGATATTTCTACGAGCAGTTCTTCCCCTTGATACAGGAGGGCTCAATAATGGAGTACCGGGAGAAATTCGAGTACCTTGCTAGCAGATTGGACCGCCTTCCTGAGATAGTGCTAGAGGAAAATTTCATGAAGGGATTGACACCAGAGATCCGGGCAGCGGTTAGAGTAACAAGGCATCGTGACTTGGGAGAGGCTATGGAGCTAGCTCAATTGGTGGAGGATCAGAGGCACCTGGAGAGAGAGATGGGAGGCAGCAGCTCAGGAGGTCCGAATAGGAGGACCACCACCTTTCTGACACCCAAGGAGTCGACACCGGGTACTCTTCGGGAGACTTCGAAGGAGAAGATTGTGGGAGTATGACCTAGAGAGAATATCAAGAAGCTCACAGAAATAAAATTAAAAGAGAAGAGGGCGAAGGGGCTCTGTTTCAGATGTGGCGAGAAGTATACCCTAGGGCACAGGTGTAAGAACCGAACTTTTCAAGTTCTTATCGTTTGTGATGATGAGGGAATGGAGGAATGTGTTGTCTTTCCACCTTGTGAACAAGGTGGATCTTTGGGAGGGGAGTATTGTTAAATCGGTCCAGCCAGCCCATACGGGACTGGCTTATGGGAAATAGGCGGAACTCTTTCGTCTCCTGTACGCAGGAGCCGACCGCCCAACTCTTCAAGGAGCTGTTTAGGAAGGTTTTTGAAGGGAGTTGGAAGGAAAATTTGAATGTAGGGACTGTTTAGGGATTTCCTTTTGGATTGTATGCATTAAATAGTTTATTTTCCTAGGGTTAGGGCATCTTGAATTTGGGCTGAAATTTGAAATATCTTAGATTTAGGTTTTCTATTGGGCTCTAGCGGCGCCTAGAGATTTGGGAGAGATCGATCCTCCTCTCGAATAGAGGATCAATTGTATCTTGGTATTTTTCGTTTGCATTTCATCAAATAATACAAATTATCTATTGTTTTTCTGGTTTGTGTGGATTTTTTGTGGAGAACTCTCGCTGTTTTCCAAAGATTAATAGGAAATACTTGAGATCTATAAGTGTTTCCTATCAGTCTTACATAAAGATGTTGCTAAATTTGTTCGTTAGTGTTGCACTTGTCAAGAAATCAAGTCCTCTAGCATGGCTCTTACAGGCCTACTCTCTCCTCTTTCAATACCTAATCAAGTTTGGATTTGTCCATGAATTTCATAACCGGTATACCAAATTCTAGAGGTTACATTACCATTTTGGTTGTTATTGATCGTCTTTTCAAATACGCCCATTTTGGTCCCTTGCCCACCACATATTCAGCCTCTCAAGTTATCACTCTCTTTGCCAATATGGTTGTCCGTTTGTGCAGTTTCCCAAAATCTATTGTCTCAGATAGAGATAGTATTTTTTAAGTAAATTTTGGCATCATCTTTTTACACTTAAGTGGCACAACACTTTACTATAGCACCGTGTATCATCCACAAACAAATGGCCAAACTGATGTCCTAAATAGATGTTTGGAACAATACCTTCACGCCTACACTTCCAACGCATCCAAATTATGGTCTACCTTCCTATGCTGGGCTTAACTCTCTTATAATACTTCTTTTCACACGGTCATTAAAATGTCATCTCCATATCAGGCATTTTATGGACGTTTACCTCCCTCAATACCTTCCTATGTTAACGGCACATCAAACATTCTTACTTTATATTCATTACTAAGCAGTCGTCAGACTCTTTTACAAGCCCTTCGCACCAACATGTAGCAAGCCCAACATAGAATGAAATTAATGACTGATCATCATTGACATAACTTACAATTGTCAGTAGGTGATTGGGTTTTGGTTAAATTACAACATTTTTTCCAAAATTCTGTAGTCAATCATGCCCACTCCAAATAGTCAAATGCTATTTCGACTCCTTTTAGGTTCAATCAGTTGTTAGTAAAGTGACATATCAATTAACTCCCCCTTCATATAGTAAGATTCATCCAGTCTTTCATATCTCTGTCCTCAATCTTTTTTTTTTTGGTACCCCTCCCACTATGATTACACATCTTTCTCTTCTTATCCCTACAACCAACCATTAAGCTTGCATCATTCTATACTTGCTCCCCGTATTATCAAAATACATGGACAACCTCTTAAACATGTTCTTTTGCAATGGACACTTTCTACTCCAGATGATGCCACTTTGGAGAATTTTTCGGCTCATATTTTTTTCCATCCCTAAGACCTTGAGAACAAGGTTAGTTTTGATGGGGACGGGAGTGTTAAGCACCAATACATTACTCTGGATACAAAAACAATAAAAAATGAGATGATTGGATCCACAAATCAGAAGAACAAGCTCAAGTCAACAATCAAAGTTTATAGTGTACACTTGGTCTAGTAAACAGTTTAAGGACTGAACAAACTTATGGTTTCATTAGAAATAAACCTATAACATCAGGGGTATTTTTGTAAACTAGTTTATTATTATTTTAGACAGCTGACCATTTTTCTTTTTCACTTGTAAAGCCATAAATAAACCCCCCCTTGCTATAATTATAGGCATGGAAATGAAATTCTGGTTTTTCTCTCCCTCTTCTTCGCTTTTTCTCTTCTTCCTCTAGGAGTCTCCACCTACTCCAAAGGTGTCCTATCTTTCTTGATTCAATCAAGAAGCATAACAGATTGTTTGTAGAACTTGTGGTGTTCCAGTGGTTTCTAGATTGTTCAATGGTTATTCTAGCTTTTTTTTTGCCCCCTTTTTTTAGACACCAGATGTCTAGATAGTTATATTGGGTCAAACCTACATCTGAGCATTGTTTGCAATCTCAGGATTTGGCCGGACAAACAACAACGTTTATTGCTAGGACTGCGTTACATCTAAAGATCAGAACAAACCAAACAGCCTGTTAGCTTTTGTTCCATTATTGTATGCTTGAATGGATTTTAACCACATGGGCATATAAATATATTAGATTGACATGCTCACTTCTTTGGCTGCTTGGTGTTCCGCTGTTTTCATTATCCGAGTACATTCCAGCTAGATGCAGATGTGTTAAAATGGAATTCACATCTAGGGCTTGGCTTAATAAGGATGCTAACTTTGATAAATGTCATTCTTTTATCGTTAAGCAAATATCTTATTGCATAAAATGTATTTACGCATTTTGCACATTAATTTATTTTTCTTGCATTTAGTTCTTGTAGAATTTCACAGACGGTGATTTGGTGATATAAACCTTTATGTTTTTCATTTTTTCATGAATTCTCGTTAACTCTACGAGATTTTAGTATCATATTTAGGCCGTTTCCCACATGCAAATAGTGATGGATGGGGCTAGTAGAGCTTGTTGGAGTTGGTAGATGCATAGAAGATGAAACTTCTGCGGTGAAAGTCAAAAATGCATGTTGAAGTATATGAATGAGCATTTTACAAAAGTTGTTTTTTTTTATTGTACTAGGGTTAAATCCTTCATTGTTTAAAATGGAAAACCACATCTGGTTGAGTATGTTAAATATGGCCAGGAGATTTGTAAGCCACGCATGGTCATACAATTAAATGAAGTAATGTTTGAAGTGTCATTTGAAGTTAGAAAAAAAAAAGTGTCATTTGAAGTTGTCTGGAGAAAAAAATGAAATGGTTTAACTTATGCCTGACAGCTGCAACACTAAATGTTGTAGACAATACACCAATAAGTCGCGTAAGTAAAATTAATGTGAAAATATTAAGAGGGTTGTTAACACCTCACACAACTCTAAATAAAATAAATGGATAATGAGGATTGATAAAGCTGATCACAGATAGTTGGCAATAAGCTAATGTTAATTAGGATGATTTATCTTTATTACTAGATTTCAAATTTACCGAAAACAGAGTTATCTATGATCCAATGGAAGTTCAAAACAAATGGCTGAGTTAGCATATCAGTTAACCTCCAGTAGGTGATTACAACCAACAATACAAAAAGAGAAAATTCAAGAATCAACTAGGGTATGAGACGTGATCACAGATAATTGAGGCGTATACTAACTAATCAGTACATGGCATTCCTGTGATTAAGTGCATAAAATGTGGATGAATGAAATCTGATATTGATTTACAAGTTTAATGGTGATTTTTAGTATTGGCGTTTCAATCACTGATTTCATGTCAGGGGTGGCATACATGTTGTATTCAAAAGTTTGTTTGGTACTCTATATGTTTCAAGTATGTTGCCCAGCGAGGAAGTTTCAATCATAGAATGCAAGTAGTGGGGATTGGCATGATGGATTTATCCCATTCAGAACTACTCGCTAATAAAAAGGAAAATATTTTGTATTTAAAATTGTAAAATAATGCTACAAAAGGAAGTCTTTCAACGATGTTTTAGAATTAACTTCATACTGAAGTTTTCTTTGTCGCTAATAAAGGAGTTGCTATTTTGTTGACCGGCATGGTTTAGCAAGCAAATTAAATGTGCATGTTTGACTTGCTGAGCCAGTTGCTAACTTTATGCCGGTTTACAAACATGAAATTTAACTGTTGTGATGATTCCATCATAATTTATGGATCTTATGCTGAGTATTTTTTTAGCCTTGCTGTCTTTATGTATTTATTCTTGCTGCTTACCTTCAGGGACTGGTATAATTTGGAGAAGTCTAAGCGTATTAAAGCATTTCGCTGTGGGGAGTATGATGACTGTATTGCGAGGGCTAAAGCTTCTGCTATTCGCTCAAACAGGAGAACAGCTGATTCAGGGAAGTATGCTCGCAGAGTTGATGCTATTCTTCATGCACTTGAGCTTGAAAAATGCCATTTAACCAGTGGGAATGAAAAGCTTAGCACTAGCAAGAATAACAGCAAGGTCAGTTGTATCGCTGAAGATTCTCTTAAACAGCGAAAAATAATGTTCAAGAATAGGAGGGAAATTGTTTTTACTGCAAGGAAATCTGGCAAACCCAAAGAAATCTATACTCATGAACTCTCTCACTCTGTTGCATCATTTGAACGACCTGAGCAACCATTGAACAGTGCCGTACAGAAAAAGAGATGGAAAAACCCAAATGATTCTGAAGATGATGGCGATGAAGGAATAAGGAGAATGAAAGATCTTCAGGACCTAGGTTTGGGGATGGTATCAACAGGGAAGCCTAATATGCGTGCTAGCATGAAGGAAACCTGTGCCAAAGGCCCATCTGGGCGTGCTTCACAAAATGAACCAGACTTTGATAACAATTCATCTAGTATTACCCATAGAAGCTGCTTTAAAAATTCATGTTTATCGTCTAGAACTACACGGTTATTTCATGTATATCAGAACTTAAAGCGGAGAAATCGCCGTCGCCGGCGACTAACTAAAATTTGGGTGGGTTCGGACAGTGTTAAGGTAAATGTTCCATTAATCTATCAGGACAGTGTTATTACTGGAGATTCACCTTCTTATGGAATCACCATGAAACGGCTGAATGATCTAAAATCTTCTTCAAAGAAGAACAAATTCTCATTAATGGATACTAGTAGTCTTGACTGCTCAGAAAGTTCATATGAAAGAACCTTACTACATGTTCAAGAAAAAAATGGCACTGCAGTTTATGATTTAAATCCTCCCTCTGTGGTGAGGGATGATGCTGATGATAACCTCTCCAATGGCTTGGTCAACGTTCCTATTCTTATTGGGGAAAGGAATGTGGAAGGTATGTTTTGACCATTATCCAATATAGTCTTTGTATTTCTTTTAATTGTATGTTAAAAAGCCAACTGTTTTGGGTTTATGTTTTTCTTGAGAAATATTCAGATATTGGTATGAATAACATTATGTTTTTCTGTTGAAACAAATATGAGTGCTCAAATCTATGCCAATCTTGCCACTTCTGACATGAAGTTTTCATTATTTTTAGCTGTTAGAAGGATTCTTTAAGCCTCCTTTTGAGCGGTGTAATTGAAGTTGTTCCGGAATGATTTCGAAGAAATAACTGAGGAGCATTAACTAGGAAGCTTATTGTTGAGGTTTAGATTCTATAAACTACACTGGTCTGCACTAAGCCTGCATGCAAAATTATTCATGTGTTAAGTAATCTATTTATGTTTTCGGTCTGGTACCCTTTTTGCTCCAATCTTCAAGCTGTCCTGATTTAATGCCCATTTTTGTCTTAGATCCTACTTTTGTCTCCATAACGAGATGCATCATTTTTCTCATCTTTATCTGCCCAGGTGTCCTGTCCATATGCAAGACTCGTGCATCAAGAAAAATTCACTCCTATGCAGCAGAAAAGCTCTCTGTCCATTCCGTTCAAGTTTGTATGGTTTCAAAATCTGGTGAAGGACTTGTTGAGGCTTCCTCTACAAATTCTGTATCTTCTGCTAATCATATCGTCCAGAGAATAAAGAAGAGCAACATCGGCCTCAATTCCAAAGTAAGGGGACATTCGAAATATTCAAGTTTTAACATGAATCTAAATTCAGTAAGTTCTGATGATGAAGCTGAAAATGCTTGTGATGGCTCCTTGACCTCTGATATCAGTGATCAATCAGTCAGATGTGGATCTCTTACAGAACTAAGTAATTTGCATGAAGCTCAGACCGTACTGGCTTCAATCAACAGTGCCACAGCAAACGATTTCGCATGCATATACAAGTCTTTGCAGTCGGGCAACAATCTACAGTGTAGCTACTCAACCTCTAGTGCTCAACTAAAGGGAGCTTTAAGAGAGGTCTTCACGTCCACCATGCAAGTGCAAGATTCTGATAAACGTGAGCAGAGTGTTGTCTCCATTTCCCCTCGATGTGCAGTACTGGAACTATCCAACAGTGCCAGTGTGGCGTCCCTATATGATGTTGAGTTGAAGGTGCAAGCTAACTATCATGGTCAGCGAGCACCTCTAGTTTCTCTTGTTAGTAAATTGGATGGTAAAGCCATTGTAGGTCATGCTATCGCTGTTGAAATTTTAGGTGATGGCTCCAGCGCTACTTTGCTGAATTGCGCCCACCATCTGACTGGTCGCAGCATTAATTTGCTCAGAAACAGGGTTAATATAATTTGTAAACTGAGTGAAAAGCTTAATGACCTGAAAAAGCCAGAACTGAGTGTTCATGAAACATCTCATCTTTCATGTTCGAACTCTACTTTGTTGAAAAGGAGACCTCTTGGGGGAAGGAATCTTTCATGTAAGAACTCTTCTTTGTTGAAAAGGAAACCTCTTTGTGGAAGGAGGTCTGGCTTTTCTCCTAGAAAGATTCGTAGGTTATCCTCAATTACCGTTGATCTCAACAACAAGGACAATGTCAGAGAAATAATTGTGGAAAAGGTGGAGCCATTGTCTGTCGCCTGCATACCACTCCGAGTTGTTTTTGGCCGGCTGCATGAAGCACTGGGCTTTTCGTCACAGCCAGCAAAGTGAATATCTTGTGATGTTTCTCATATCCTCACTGGACATAGAAGTCGTACATTTAGAACTAGAAGGTTTTGCCTACTCAGGGACGTAAGCTCCTAACATTGCAGAACATGACCTATGGCCTATGGTGTAAAGCATAAAAGTTCTTGTTCATAATAGTATGCATCCAACTGTAGTGGTAGATAATCTTTAGTTGGTTTTGTCATCTGATCAGCTCGAAGTAACTCTTCTGCTTTGGCCCTTACGGCTATGTAACATTTAGGGTTAATGTGCTTCATTTTTGACATAGTATTAGTAGAAAATCTTGTTTATGCTAGCTTTCCTGGTATGAATTCAACGTGTAATTCATGTCCTTTGACCTTTTTGTTATTGGCAGCAACGTTTCATTCTGCAAGTGTCAAAGGAGTGGTAATTTTGTGCATATACAAAACATGTCAATATATTGTTCTTTGGTTCCAGCCAATTTGTTTATTTCCATCTGTTTGTTTCTTAGAAAAGCTGCACGTAGTACACAGCTCATCTTGGTCTGTTGGTTTGGAGCTTAGGCTTCCAACTAAGAGGTCTTGAGTTCGAGTCTTGTGTATGCGATGTGTGTGTGAGTCTGCCTTAATTGGCCTAAATGTCCAAAAAAAAAAAAAAAAGCCTGCACGTTTAATCTGTTCATAATGGCGAGCAGTATCTGTTTACTTTTGCATTGTTATATCCATTCAACAAATACATTTTTAAGTTTATTGCTATTAATCATGTGAGGTGTTATCCTAATTCATTGGCATCTATATTTCCTGTTGTGTGCATCATAATTGTGTAGCGATTAAGGTTTTGTTTGGGACAGTTTTCTTACTGCTTTTTAAAGTAATTTTTTTATTTTTGAATTAAAAAACTATTTTATAAAACAGTAAGAAAGTCGTTCCGAATAAAGCCCAAGACGTCATGATTTCTCTTCAATGCACTGGACTTACCTCCTGCATGGTAATTTACATTTTTTTAATTAATTTTCAATTCTTAAAGTGCCATAGATGTTTTGCAAGTACTAATTACTCTGCAAATTTCATGTTCAGTGGGATGGCTATTTGAAGCCGGGCTTGGAGTAGGGCTTGGTTATTTCCATTGTGACTTGAATTTTATGGTCTCGATTCATAGTAATAGTCTCTCTACAATATATGATTAAGATTTTTTTTTGAGACATCTTTCTAATTATTTTTTGAAGTAATTTTTTAGTGAAAAAAAATGTTGATTGAAGAAATATTTGTATTAAAAAATTATTTTAAGAAGCAATAAAAAATTGTCTACGAAATCTTAAGACTATGTATGTGACCTCTGAGAGAAGAAGCGTCTTGCTGAAATTCTCATTTCCTGTAAGAATTGTTAGAAAGCAGAGTATACGAATACAGAGGAAAATAGAGAAGGAGATTGTAATGTGTACTAACTGTATTCTAATAAAACTAAAAGTTTCATGAATACAATTATACGAGTACACATATCTAGATGAGAAAAGTAAACAAGAGCTGATTTCACCATATGGGTAGTTTGTGTTGAGTTGTCTGGATGCAGTTGATAGTTTTAGTTCATCGGCTGAGATTAAATCTGATAAAGTGAGTATGTGCTATTGCAAGAGAGATGAAGTGTATAGCTTATCAACATCTCCTCAGACCTTGCTTTGGTTAGAGGTGATGACTTGAGTTGATTAAAGATAATGATCTGATTATTTAGTATTAACCTAATAAGACTAATGTGGTGATAGATGTTCTGAGTAGGAAATATTTTGAATTATCTTGTATTCAGCTTACATTTGATGAGTATTTGATACAAGATATGAAAAAAGCTTCAATTAGAGGTGATTGCTCATGTTGATCTTAATTTTGATATATTAATTGAGGTGATTATTCAACCTTCTTTGTAAGAAAAGATTCAGGAAGCTTAGAAATCAGATGCATAATATTTGAAGTTGATTGATCAGATCGGATATGATAAGAAAAATGAATCATGAGTGTCTGATTTTAGTATTATCTTCTATAAGAATATATTGTGGATTCTTATATCTAGAGATTTGAGATGGGAGATTCTGCACGAGGCTCATTATTCAGACTATGCTATCCACCCAGGAAATAGCAAAATGTATAGTGATTTGAAAGATATGTTATTGTGGCCTGAATTGAAGAAGGACGTGACAGACTTTATTTCAAACTTTTAAGCCTATCAGTTAGTGAAAGCAGAGCATCAACAATCGAGAGATTTTCTACTGTCGTTATCATTTTTGAGTGAAAATGGAAAGAAGTGACTATAGATTTTGCTATGAGTTTTTCCAAGTTGAGATAGACATATGATATTGTTTGGGTTATAGTTGATCGTCTGGCAAAGTCTGCTCATTTCATTCCGATCAGACAGTCTGATTCTACAAACAAATTTGTATGGGTATATATACGTGGGATTATCAAATTACATGGGATAACAAAGGTTATAGTTTCTGATAGAGATGACATGTTTACCTCTAAATTTTGGAGGGGTATTCAACGATGTTTATGTACTAAACTATATTTCAGTACGACATTTCATCCTCATATTGATGGACAGTCTGAGAAAACCATATAGGTACTGGGAGATCTTTTGAGATTGTGTGTTTTGAATTTAGTGGTTGTTAGGAGATCACATTCTTCTAATTGAATTTACTTATAATAATAATTTTCAGTCAAATATAAGCATAACTTCTTATGAAGCTCTGTATAATAAGATGTGTTGTTATCTTGGATAGAAGTGGTAGAAAGATATCTGATTGGCCTAATTTTGGTTGATGATGCTACTGAAAAGATTTGTCTTATCAAAGACTAATTGAAAACTGTATAAGACAAACAACAATAGTATTTTGATGCTAAACATCGAGCCATGGAGTTTCAAGTGGGAGATTTTGTATATGTAAAGATCATAAAATTGAAATGCATTAGCATGTCTTGTAGGGAAGGAAAGTTGAGTAAGGTACGTTGGACCATTTGAAGTTATTGAAGAATTGTAAAATCTACCTACAAGTTACAGTTAATCTAAAATTCATAATGTATTTCATGTCTCTTCTGAGGAAATGGATATCTGATTCTTAAAAGCATATATATACAGAAGACATTGCAGTTAGGGATGTCAAAATGGATTTTCGGGTCAGGTTTGGGTCCGACCTAAAATTGACTTGCCTTTAACCCCCTCACTCGAACCTGATTGATTTGCAAAACATGTCAAATTCTCAGACCAGAAACTGATGGTTTTGACCGGTTCAGTCCGATTTGATGCAGAAGTCATTTTCGGAGTGGACCAAACTGGCCTTGTGACCGGCTCACTGTTGAACCGGTCGGACCGGCCAGTCCGATTCAGTTTGTAAAACTTTAAGCGCGAGGGCATGCTGGTGAGCTTGAGCATGGGTGCGGAGGTGGGCACAGGGATGGATGTGGGCTTGATTGCAGGAGCAATGTGGGCTCGAGCGCGGGGTCCATGACCATTGCGTGTAAGGGGGTGACCCGGATCTGTTTCAGTTTTTTGGGCTAACTCAAACTCGACCCAAAATTGGAAATGGGTTAGAAAATGAAAGTCGAACTTAACCCATTTGCAAAATGGGTTAACTCGAACCAGATATTTTTTAGGTCGTGTTCGGGTCGGGTCAAATATTGACACCCCTATTTACAGTACATCCAAATTTGTGTTGTAGAGAAGAATCAGAAAGGTTCATTGCTATGATGTCAGAGGGTTAAGAATAAACATATTTTGATGGTTAAAGTCCACTAGCAGAACAGAATTGAAAGAGAAGCTACTTTGGAAAAAGTGTCTTAGATGAGACAGCTATATCTAGGTTTATTCTAATTTATTTTGATTTTAAAATATTGAGGATGATATTTTCTTAAGATGGGTATATTATAATAACCCTTAAATTTTAAAAGATATGTTTTGATGTACAACAATAAAAAATTATTTCATGAGTTATTATAAGTCTAAATTACAATTCATGTTCGCTATAACATAGATATTATTGTGCTCTTAGTATAATCTTTTTTTCTTAATTTTATGGGTATTGTTGTAAATCTTAAGTCCTATATGAGAAAAATGGAGGGTTGTGTTAGATTGTCAACAACCAGCATAAAATTTGTCGAATAATCATTTCATGAATCATTTAATACATTGTATTAATATTAGGGCATTCCCTAGAAATGGTGCGTTGTATGGTCTTGATACAGTGATAAGTGTGCAATGGTTGCTCGACACCTGGATGCAATGTTAAATATGCAAAGGTTCTCATATCATAGATGGATGTGGGCAAAGAAGCTAGTCCATAAAACTAAAATTAGGTTAGGATTATGGAATATAGGTTCCCTTACAGACAAATTAATAGAATTAATTAATATTATCATTCATAGGAAGATAAATATTCTATGCATTTTGAAAACTAAATGGGTGGGGGAGAAAACTAAGGAGATTGATAGTTTAGGGTTTAAACTTTGGTATTCTAGTAGGAGTCATATTAGAAATGATGTATGTGTGATTATAGATAAGAGTTTGAAAGATAGTATTATAAAAATAGATAGAATTGGAGATAGAATTATGGCCTTGAAGATTATTGTTGATGATAGGATTATTAATATTATAAGTGCTTAGGCTCCTCAAGTAGATTTGGATATGTGCTCGAAATTAAAATTTTGGAATGACTTAGAAGAATTAATACAAAAAAATATCTCTTGAAGAAAGAATTTTTTTTGGGGAAGATTTAAAAGGACATGTTGGTAGAGAGGTAGGAGATTTTAAAAGCATTCATGAAGGCTATGAGTTTGGAGCGACTAATGAAGGTGGTAAATCTATATTATATTTTGCTCTAGCTTATAACTTTATTATTGCTAATACCTTATTTAAGAAAAGAGATGAGCATCTCATCACTTATAAGAATAAATATAGTAAAACTCAGATTGATTATTTTCTTGTAAGAAAAATAGATCGTTTGGATTGCAGATATTGTAAAGTTATTCCGAGTGAAAGTCTATGTACTCACCACCGCTGATTAGTTTTGAACTTTAAGATGAAGGGGCAGTATGATAAATATAGTATATCACACATACAACACATACATGAGACTCGAATCCTGGGCCTCTTAGTTGGGAGTCTACTCCCAACTAATAAACCATGGAGAGTTGCGTTTCTTCTTAAATATATAAATGTTTCCTTAAAAAAATATTCATTTTTTATGAGACGAGTTGAAAACCCTTCTTTTGATTATGATTTAAATATGTGATAAAAGCTCTGAAGTGTGATAAATTTATCCCAAGAATTTCGATGAGATGTAATTTATATTCATATGTAAAATTTAATGATTTCATCATTATAAAATTGTACATAGTTAAATTAGCTTAATTTTTTTTAATGTTTGATAATCCGCAAAATATTTATTATATCATTTTTCCAATTTATATTTATATTATCATTCTAAAAGTAATGTATAATTCTCCTTTACCAAATCTTAATCTTCCATTTTATTTTATTTTATTTTATACTTTCAATTTTAGCCTAATTTTATTTCCACCAGCTGAAAAATAAAGTTTTTAAAGTTGGCCTTATAAATTATATAATTATTTTTTATAGCATATTATCTAAAGATTTAATAATTATTTGTATGTCTTGCATTTTATTAATTGTCTGTAAGATATTAGTCGAATATAATGCATTTTGTATAAAAAAAATAAGTAATTTAATTCAATTTAAAGTTCTAAGCTCTTTTTTTTTATTAAACCCATATTTGATCTTATATGATAGAATATATCCTCGAATTAGAATTATCAATTAAATAACTAGCAAGAATTTTTTATTGAAGAATGTATTGCATTGATATTAGAGACTGAATAAGTACCTCAATACAATTAATAAATATTCAACTGATAACATAAAGGATAGTGAAAAAATATCCACAAATTGTAGATAATAATATAAAAGCAAGATGTGCTTGCTTCATATTTTAAATTATATATCACTCAACAACATAATTTTTTATAAATAAATAATTCATATTTATCATATTTTATTTGACATTTGCAATATATGTGTTTCAAATATTATTCAATATTATCATCAAGAATCATATCATCTTCAAAATTATGCCAATTTTTTTATCTATAAAAAAAAGACTACATGTAGAACTATTAAATAAATTTATTTTAAATAAACAATATAATCATTTTTTTTTAATTTCTGAATATTTTTTATTAATTTATAAAGTTCTATCACCGTGCACTTGATGCGCAAGCACATATATACATATCAAAATGATCTAAATGAAGTATAGAATGTAATTAAAATAATTTTAATAAATTTTGGGATGCGCAAAAAAAGAGGTCAAATTTTTGGAAAGAATAGCTTTACTCTATTGAGTTTGTCGACTTTTTTTTATCATATGCAGAGTGTTCAGTTGTCTGCTTTGCAATAATTAGAGAATCGATCGTTAGTAAGCTTTCAATTTTAAGTACCAAAATACTTCACTGCAGGAAAGTCATGGATTTGCGGCAGAAAAATCCTTCGCAAAGTAAGAAAAATCTATCGCAAAGTAAGGAAAATATGTCGCAATGTTCGATTTACAGCGGATTTCTTTCCATCTCAAAAACTCGCATCGCAAAATTATTTGTGATGGAAAAAAATCCGTCGCAAATATTTGCGGTGGATTTACGGTGAAAATTAAAAAAAAAAAAATTTCAGAAATTTGAACCTGACCGGCTGCCCGACCCTGCTTGCCCGCTTGACCGGCTGCGAACCCACCTGATCGGTTGCCCACGCCTGACCGGACTACCCGTGCTACATGATTTGCCCGGGATTTGATCCTGGTCCTCTTCTCTTGCAAACCAGCCCATTCTCTACACGATCGCGGAGACAAAATACAACAGAACACTTTTTTATTATTATTTATATTATAATTTATCTTGTGGTGAATTTGCGAAGGAAAATTCCGCAGCAAATCCTTCGCTAAAAAATCATCCGCTAAAAAATCATCGAAAATTTTCATCACAAATCTGTCATCATTTTCGACAAAAAATAATCCATCGCAAATCTGTAACTTTCCCGTAGTGCTTCAAATACTCTATCAATTAAGCTAGTCCATGGAAATCAAATTGAGACGGATGCTAGAGACTTTTTTAATATTATTCCCCAAAGAGCTTATATCCATTGGAATATTTCATGTCAATATAATCATAAACATTAAAACATTTCGTTTTGTCTCTTTTCTCTATTATTCAAAGTAATATTACTTACATGAAGCAAAAAAGTCACACTATGTTGACATGAAAAATATGCTATATGCTGCTAACCTCATAATGTTAAGTTATTTAAAAGGGATTTAAGGAATTTCACACATCAAGTATGTAAAATAGTTAGCATAAATTCTTCTTTAGATGAGGTATGAAAAACATTTACATTATATATATATATATATATATGAAAGAAAGAAGGTAAAGGCTAAATAACTTAGATATGGACCAGGCTCATAAAATTTTTTGGCATCTTTTCACATATATCCAAAATAACAATGAAATTGATGTACCTTATTTGCATGCAAAATTAATTTGTAATGTAGTAAGAAGTAAATTATAAGTTTTTTTATTTACAAATATAAAGGAAATGTAGTCAAATTAACCTTCTTAGCTTTACATGTATTTACTACGAATTCCATTTCCAAACACAGCAAATCAAACATCCCCAAACTATAAAAAATTATATTGTTGGATGGGAATTGTCTTCATCAATTAGTTGAGGAGGTCCATCCAAACAAAGCAAAATAAAGGAGAAAGCTTGCATAATTTATTAATTCCATTAAGATAATATATATTATTGAAATATGTAATATAAATGTGTTAAATAATCAATTATTTAAATTATTATGATGAATGAATCATTTTAATATTTTATGTATTAGTATGTTTATACATCTATGCATGATTTTATGTACTTATAAGTACATAAATGTGTACAATTATATAATAAAATTTTAAAATGATTTATAGTTGCTCCGTCCTGGAAGATTCGCGATGGTAGAGAAATATAAAGTTTAAAGTCCTAGCTTTGTATGAAGATCTAGCACATGGACAGATAAATAATAGGGGTGTAGCATTCATGAGATATATTAGAGTTTTTGTGTAGAAACCCCTGAAAAGGGGAAAAATCACGGGGTCTTGTCAGTTTAAATGAATCCACTAGTGTTTGCAGTTAATTACAAATGAGGCTCTTTCTTGAGGAGAAGACCTTAGCTTGATGTAACCAATATGCATTTATATATAGTGCATTACATGGTGGGAGTTGGAAAAATCAGTGCTGACATGTTCGTTTGGTTGGCAGGATCATAGTTGGCGAGCGATGTAGGTCGGAAGGACCGTAGTTGGACAACGGTGGAAGGAAGGATCGTAGTCTGGTGACGAAGGTCAGAAAGATCGTAGTCGAGCGATGATGGTTAGAATGACATTAATTGGCGGGCGACGAAGGTTAAAAAAATTGTAGTTGGGTGACGGTGGTTGGAAGGACTGTAGTCGGGCGACGGAGATTGGAAAGACCATAGTCAGCGGGCAACGAAGGTCGGAAAGACTGTAGTCGGCGAGCAATGAAGGATAGAAAGACCATAATCAAATGATAGTGGTTGAAAGGATTGTAGTTGGTAGGCGATGGAGGTCGAAAAGATCTTAGCCTGCAGGCGACGGAGGTTTGAAAGACTGTAGTCTGGAGATGGTAGTCAGAGAGACCATAGTAGGTGGGAGACGGAGGACAGAAAGATCGTAGTTGGCAGGCGATATAAGTCAGGAAGATCGTAGTTGGTGAGCAACAGGGGTCATATTTGGACCATAGTCGGCAGGCAATTGGAAGGGATCATATTCAGTGGGCGACGGAGGTTGGATTGGACCATAGTTGGGTGACGATGGTAGGAATGAACATAGTTGGCAAGCGACGGTAATCGGAGGGGATCGTAGTCGGCGGGCAATAGAGGTCGAATTGGACCTTTGTCGGGTGACGATCGTCGAAAGGAGTATAGTTGGAGGGCGACCAAGGTCAGAAAGATCGTAGTCAGAAGGGCTGAAGTTCGGCAATAATCGGTGGCATGGCGTAAGTCCGGTGACAATTTGTGGCTGATCGGTGGTCGGGCAGTGGTCGAGGACGAGCTTGGTGGCCAGAGGGATCTCAGATTTCTCTTCCTCTTCTCTATTTGCCCCCCGCCCCCCTTATTTATATATTTTTGGGAGTGGCATGGCTAGTAAATAGGAAGAAGATCAAGGGCATGCTGAGAGTGCTTTGGATGGACGACTGATATCGTCTCCATTGATCATAGACCGTTTATCGAGTATTTAAGTGTCTTAATGATGTCGAATTCAGAGATCTCGGACTACTTGGATTCGTCTCGTCGAGCCGCTCGATTCGACTATAAGCATGTCACATTTAGAAATCATTTAGTTGTCCGGTTTATAATTTGAACCTTCTAAATGTGCTTCGGATCCTTGATTTGGACTCATTTGGGCTCGTATTAGGTTGAATTAGGTGTTGTTGGGTTCGTCTTTTCGAGACGTTCAATTCGACTATAAGTTTGCTAAAATTAGAGTTCGTTCAGATGGCTCCAAATTTACTTTTTAAAGTTTTCAATCAGAATTTGTCTTGAGATTAGTGCCCGATTAATTTTTTTTAATGATATATCAATATCCATACTTTTATTGATTATACATAACAATAAAAAAAAATAGCCATACTTTTATTGATTATACATAACACCCCAAATAACATCTAATCCACTTTTCATCAAATTGATTATAAAGCCGCAATAGTTGTAACAAATAGTAATGAATTATCCACTTGCAAACGGGCGCTCACTGTAGCTCAACTCACAAGACGTCCAAATACAATTTACTACTACCAGTTCATTGAACCTGGACACCTGTACGAGATATAATGTATACGGACGCTAATATAGCCCTGAACATTCTCTAGTAACGGGCCTAGCCTTATCCAAGCCAACCTATCAATACAGGCACGTGCCTACTCGAGGTCCGCACCCCTGCTGGACCGGAACGGGAAAACCCAACAAGCATCCATTAAATAGACCCCTTCAATATTAAATATATATTTATGTAAATTATTTTATCTGAATTATTTGGTTGGATTTATATATAATTAGCTATGTTTGTCATAAAAAACATACTTGTTGCGGACTCAAATATACGCGGCGATAGATTTTAATTTTCCGTCTCAGCGTTGTACGTATATCCAGCACACAAACAGAAGAGTGAAAGAAACACCAGGATTTTTACGTGGAAAACCCTGGAAAGGGAAAAAACCACGGGGCCACGCCCAGTTGAAAAAATTCCACTAGTGTTGTTTGAAATACACGAGGCTGACTCGTCCTTTAACTTCAGGACGATCAGATTACAATGAGTATCAATTACAAGGCCAAGCAGAGTTCCGACGTCACTCGGGCGTCAGACAGAATTCCGGCGTCACTTGGAAAGAAGTCCGGCGTCACTCGGACGTCGGGTAGAATTCTAGTGTCGGGCAGAATTCCGACGTTGCTCCCGTGTCGGGCAGAGCTCCGGCGTCCCTCGGGCGCCTGGTGGTGTTCCGGCGGTGTTCCAGCGGTGTTCCGGCGGTGGTCGAGGAGGAGTTATTCCCTCCTAGGCTTCTCTTCTCTTCCTTCTCTTATTCTCTTCTTGGCTTGGGGTCCCCTCTTAAGAGAAATGAGGGGCTATTTATAGTTTTTCTGGAGTGGCATAGCCCGTAAATAGATGAGGGATCAAGGGCAAATAAGGAGTGATCTGGATGAACGGCCGATATTGAATCCCTTGATCGTGAACCGTTTATCAAGTATTTGAAGGTCTTAATGATATCAGAATTCTGCGATCTTGGGCTCGTTGGATTCGTCTCGTCGAGCCGCTCGATTCGACTATAAGCTCGTCAAAATCGGAGACCGTTTGGTAACTCAAATTGCTGTTTGATGCTTCCAACAGCACTTCGGGTACTTGATTTGGACTCGTTTGGGCTCGGATTGAGTCGAATTTGGTGTTGTTGGATTCGTATTTCCGAGACGCTCAGTTCGACTGTAAGCTTGCTGAAATCGGAGTTTAAATAGTCTCCGAATTAATTTTTGAAGTTTCCAACTTAAGTTTTTCCTCGAGATTCGTGCCCGATCAAGATAATTTTCCAATGACGTATCAATACTAAATATTTATTTATGCGACATGTTAATTTAGGCAATTAAATGAGCTAATATTTCATATAACTCAAATTATTAATTATCAAATTGAACATACAAAAATTATGTATGAATGAGCAAAAAATTTATCTATTTTGACTCATTTAATCATTTATTATTAAATTAAATATAAAAAGTTGAGTTTCAAATGCAATTCATTGATGTATTTATATTTATAAAAAATTATTTTTTTTACAAAGCTATGTGTTTTAATTATAGTAAAGCATAAAATGAAATATATTTTGTCTAGAATTATTGGAATATGTTTAATTACAAAATATTTTAAAATATAATTATTATGATATATATATATATATATATATATATATATATATATATATATATATAATTTTATACTTAATGATACTTAAAACACTATTTTGTTAAAAAATTATAATATTTTTTTTATAAATATAAATTCATTAATGTTTTATATATGGTGCATTTTAAACTCGACTTTTTTATTTGACTTGATATATTTTTTTGTTCATTAATCATACATTTTTATGTTCAAATTCATAATTAATAAGTTGAATTAAATGAAATCTTAGCTCATTTCAAAGCTTTAATTAACATGTCACATAACTTATATTAAATATGTTTTCTAACTAATTATATAAAACTCCAAACAAATAATTGAGATAGAAGAATAAAGGAATATTCATTTGTGATAAGCATTCTCGGAAATTTAGGGAGCCAGTATTAATGGGTGCTTATCGGATATACCCATTCGACTATGTGCCAGTGTGTCCACATTATGAGTATGTGTGTTATTGATATTTAATATTTTAGACAATAATCATTAAATTATTGAGTCTTAAATATTATACTTAATATAAAAAGAAGGTGATAATTTGATATCACATTTTTTATAATGCATGCCTTAATATTGATGTCAATAATGTTTTCATCTATAATTGCACTATATAAATTTTTTACAGATTTATAATATGCTGAGTTATATATCTATTTTAATTTTTATATAAATATTTTATAAATGAATTTTATTATTAAAAAAATTGAGAAAAAGAATGATAATTATTTCTGTCGTCTTCTCAAACCGCCAAAATGATGACATTCTGAGCGCGAGATGTTAACACCGTCCTTTTCCTTCTGGGTGGAAAAATCACTGCCCTTTTTCTCTCTTCCATCCTATAAAATCCCACTCCGTCCTATAAAATATCACCCTTCTGCTGTTTACATCTCCGAACTCGCTCCTCTCTAACGGGCCTGAGCCGGGAACCGGCAAATGGCCTTATACATAAGGACGAAGCGGGTGACGGATCCACTAGACGAGCGAGTCCTCGACCGCCTCCGCGGCGTTATGACCGGCTACGCCAGTAGCGGCAGCGAACATGACGGCGCTGTCGCAGACGACGGGCACTCCTGCTTCTCTGACCTCATCCATGACTTCCTCGAACCAAGATACACCTTAGACGAACGCGATAAATCCGGCTCCGGTGAGGATTCAGATTCCGATAACGGCGCCGCCATGGAGAAGGCAGCCGAGCAAGCAAAGAAGCTCCGGGAGTTTCTAGACCCGTCGCTGGAGTCCGATTCTTTCCGCTTTCGCCTTAAATCGGATGTGGAGGAGGCGATTCGGCAAACTGGACCGGGATTCCGGCGTGGTGTGATGGGGCGGCTAAGGGAGAGGGGTTACAATGCCGGGATCTGCAAGGCGCGGTGGGAGAGCGCGGGAGGATTAACGGCGGGAAGCTATGAGTATATCGATGTCATCGATGCGGATGCGGCTGAGGAAGGGGATCGGAGGTACATCATTGATTTGGGATTCGCGGCGGAGTTTGCGGTTGCGCGGGCGACGGAGGAGTATGAGAGGGTGGTTGGGGGGCTGCCGGCAACGGTGGTCGCTCGGGCGGAGGAGGTGCGGGCGGCGGTGCGAATCGTTGCAGAGGTGGCCCGCCGGTCGCTGAAGAGCCGAGGGCTGTGTGTGCCACCGTGGAGGAAGAGGAAGTACATGATGGCCAAGTGGCTGGGACCGTACCGCCGGACGTTGAACGAGATCCCGGCGAACACCGCAGCCGAAGGAGGCGGTGAGGTAAAATGTCGGGCGGTGGGATTTGGTGCGCCGAGGATCGCTGGGGTGCCGAAGCCGACGGTAGCGGTAGAAGAGACGTCAAGGTCATTTTGGTAATTGTGCTGACGTGTCGCTCTACGAGCCGATGAGCACAGGGAATCGGCTCGCCGTAGTGAACAAGACGGCGGTGGCACTGTATGACGTGCGAAGGCTATTTTGGTAATAATAGCGCTGATGCGGCGCTACGTGGCGGTAAGCACAGGCAATTGGCGCATGTTAGATTAGGAAGAAGATGTAGTGGAGATTTGAATGGAAGGGTGATTTGTACCTAATTGATTGATTATGATATTGTGTGTAATGAGTAAATTCTTTTTGTAAAAAAATTGTATCACAGTATTTTGAATAAATTTTAATTATGATAAATAAAAAAATAATTGTTTAAATTAAATATAATGAATAAATAAATATTAATTTAAATTCATCTCAAAATATATCCATAAAATTTTAAAATTATCATAATTAAAGTTTAATTAAAAAACTATTACTCTCATATAGTTTTTCTATTATTTTTTATTTTAAAATGCAATCCCTTCCGTTCAATCTGTATTGTAAGTTATTGCACGAGCTGGCTAACGTACGCCTGCAGAAAATAAAACAATCTTGTACGACAAAATACGAATAAGTAGTCCAATACAAACTTTATACGGCATATATACGGCTTGTGAACATCATATAAAGAATAAATTATATACAATTATTCATATTTACACTTATCCAGATAATGCGGTGTGAAATAAATAGTAAATTCTTCGTAATAATTAACGTACGGGCTTCTTATTCATCCTCTTAGTTTTTTTTTTTTTATCAAGTCGAAAGAGACGTTAAGTGAATTCTATGTGTTTATCAGAAGGCAGAGCATGATATGATTATTTTATTTGATTTACGGTAGCATGTGACTTTGAAAGCTAGGAAGAATTAGATTTCGTTTGTGATAATTTTTTTATTATTTTTTAAAGTAGTTTTTTAGTACAAAAAATTTTTAAACTAGAAATATTTGTACTAGGAAGTTGTTTTAGAAAGTAGTAAGAAAGCCGTCCCAAGGAGGCTTCATTTGAGATGAGTTTTTTATTTCTTCTCAAATCAACTTTTTAGTATAATAATTAAAATTTTTGTAATAAAAAGCTGCTTTATGAAGCAATAAGAAGTCGTCCCAAATGAAGTCTTAGATTGGTTCTATTTGAGACAGCTTTTCATCTGCTTTATTTTTTAGATAGCAATCATAATTTTATTTGATTACTATTTCCTTATTATTTTTTCACTATTTTTAAAAAACTTTTGTGATGAAAAGTTGCTCTCTGTTATTATAATAATGAAGTTACTTTTTTCATAATAATTTCACAACCAACTTTATAAAATACTACAGCTATCACAAACAAAATCTTTGTTTGTAATTTTATATGATGGTGTAGGAGGTTTCCTCCGAATTATCTGTTTACATTGTTTATTTAGACACGTTTATTAGAGAGTTTTATTTTTTCTAATGAGTAGAGTCGTAAGTGAGTCAATATATTCGATGAGAACCACTTGATTTGGATTTGATCAATATTTGTTCAAGTTTGTTTGAGTTATAAGTTTAAGAAATTTGAATGTTTTTTTAAGGAACTCGGATATTAAGTGAATTAAATTGAGTAGGGTCCAACATAGTTATTTATATTCATGAGGAAATTTATTTGTTGTTTAATAAATAATTTGATAAAAATTTGATATTAAGTTTGATGATAATTTATGTATTATTTAATTATATTTTGTTAAATATAATATATTTAATTACTTATTTAAAAATAATTTATTTTAATTTATTATTCATAATTTAAGTTTAATTGTTAACCATATATATATATATATATATATATATATATATAGAGAGAGAGAGAGAGAGAGAGAGAGAGAGAGAGAGTATAGTTGTGTGTTCATATTGATTTGCAACAAAAAATATGGTCAAAGAGAATTCTCAGACATATTTTCTCATAAAATAAAATTACACGCATATTTTTTCAATTTCAGATATTATGAGGCCAATAAATTAAAATTTTCTAATATTAAGCAATTATTTTTACAAAATAAAAAAATGATGACTCTTAATATGACCATAAAATTCATAGAATCGATAAGAATCTCGATGCAATATTTGAATCAAAACTTTCAAAATTAAATTTAGGGTTGTATGAGCTATAATTTTAGCAACTTATAATCAAACTGAGTGTTTCGACGAGATGAAGTTACCGACGATACCAATGATCCAATTGGAATCCAAATTAGCTTAAATTAAGCACTTGAATTATATTTAGAAATCTATGAACATAAATTGACAGATCTAATTATTTTCGATTATGGCATGCTTATAATCAAACCTAGTGGCTCAACGAGACAAATCTAATAAGCACAAGATCACTCGATTCTCACATCGTTAATGCATTTCAATATTTGATAAATGATCTAGGGTTAATGGTGATTAATGTGGATCTTACGATTGAGTGCTTTGGAACAGGCTAAATTTATCCAAATATCCATCTCAAGTAGCCTATAAATATAGTCCCATTTTCTACAAAATATGAGAGGCAAAACCAGAAAGAATTAAGGAAATTTCTTGCATTTCCTGACTATCTCTATCGACAACCACCGTCAACTACTATCATCGTCTTCAGACTTTTGTCAACGTCTAATCTTATTGTTATGGGTTTAATTATTTGCGTGTGGACATCAGATTTTTATAATTCCAAAACAAGAACGGACGATTTTTATATCTCTAAATCTATAGCGGTTTATTGCAACTAGGTTAAACCATATTATTTTTCTCTTCAGATTTTCCACGTAAGAACATTTTCTAATATACTACTATTTTTTTTATTTATACTTTATTTCTATACAATATTAAGCACTAAACTCAAATCTACAAATATAAATTTTATATAGATATCTTATTATTTTCACAATTAATAAAATATCTATATTATTTGTGCGAAAAGTAAGTTAACTTTATATTTTGGAGGATTGGTGGCGCATGTTATATACAGTTGCTAATTCTGTCACATTTATGTCATCAGCCCCCTCCGTCCACGTCGGCAGAACCTTAATCCTTAAGGCTCACGTGCTCGTTTAAGAGAAACGAGCTTGGATCGGACTGGAGGCCCAGCCCATTTCGTTAGAAGTTTGTAGCCCGAGAGGTCAGGGTGAATGCTGGTCCGTGTTCAATGAACCTACGGAGATGTCCAGGTTCAATGAACTGTTAGCTGACATGGACTTAACATGATTTATCAGCTAAAAAAAAGTAATGTATTGAATAACAATTATTGCCTTTTGATAAAAATAGAAAAAGTTTCCATTAGAATAACATAAATATAATTTATATTAAAATAAATTAAATTAGAATATTATGTTAGCTTCTAATCGAGCATTGATTGTCATGAGATCATAGTCGGTGATGATGATTGGAGAACTATTGTTCGATGATAGTAGTCAAGTGATTGTAATTGAACAATCATATTTGGACGACGATTGGAGGATGATAGTTGAGAGATAGTGGTTGAAGAATTATAATTAGGCAACAGTGGTCGGATGATCAATATTCAACGTTAAAGGTCGAGGAAATGTAATCGGGTGACGGTGGCCTAAGGAATATAGTTAGGTGACTGTGGTCAAAGGGCTATGTAATAACCCGTATCTTGACCTAGATAATAATTTTTTTCTGGAGTCATTATAACTCCAAATTATAAATCGTCTGCGCTATAGTGTTGTTATTGTAGTATTTTACTTGCACGAATTTTTTGGTAATTTTTTGGTGCCGGTGAAATTTCTTAAGAAATTGGCACCTATTGGTACAAGTGGGATTTTTGGACCGTCAGGTGTCCGTTTTGCAAACCGATTTCATCAATATTTTTTAAATAAAATATTTCTTTTATGGATATTTTCCTGTAATTTTTTAAGTCCTAAAATAATTTATTTGAATTTATATTAAAAGAAATTAATTAAATTAATAATATAATATTAAATTATTATTTTAATAAAAAATATCTTAAGCCAGTTAATTTTTTTATTATTAAAATCCTTTTCTCCATTTGGCTAATGGCAAACATAGAGTGAAAATGAGAATTTAAGAGAGAAAGAGAGAAAAGAGAAAGGAGAAACTCAGTTTTGGAGGCTATAGAGTGATTTTTGTCAGTCCAGCATGTTGGGAGAATTGCTTATTTCGTTGTAAGGAACATTTACCCTATTTCTTATTTCAAATATTTTATATTTTTGATAATTTTCTGATCAAATTTGTGTTTCCATTATAAAAAAGCTTGACTAATTTTATATTAGTAAAACTTTCACCGCGTAATTTTTTATATGTTATAGATATTGAGATTATGAATGTTTCGAGTATTTATTTGGGATTTTTCATAAGGTGATTATGAAAATACAGTGATTTTTGCCTATATAAAAATTAATTTTGACATCTAAAAATAGTGATTTAGTACAACTAAAGCTTCAGAATGTTATTTATGCAATACTTGATAATTTGGTCAAATTCTGAAAATATAAATTTTTGCTCAGTATGATTTTTGTTGTCTACCGTTAGTACATTTTGATATTTTTTTGAATTATGCTCAATTATGTTTTATTTATTGTAATGTATTATAAATTAATATGGATATGTGCTTGAATAATAGCTGGTCACTATTAGTGTTATAATATTATGATAATAATGCATGTGTCGTGTAAAAGGCAATTAAAGACTGGTTGACCCGTTAGTTGGAGACTGATTAATCTGTACAGGATGGTAGGCTGACAGGCTTTCCTTTAAATAAAGTGGTTTGGTGTTATCCTCTACTAATTCACGTGATATACTGGTTGGGAGTTATAAGGAGATTATTACTGTGCCGACGGACAAAGAGTGACGACTTTATTTACTGAGCCAATGATTTACTAATACTGATACTAACACTAAAAAATACCGTGATAGCTAGGACTTCTTATTTGTTTAGTGTGACTATTGAAATACATGTTTTGAAGTATTATTCTTATTATTGTATGTATTTTTTAATACTTCTTGGATTTACTATTATTGTATTATTTTACTGATTCTGTCACTAGATTGTTACTATTACTGATCTGGATACTGATACAATTTGATAATACTGATTCAATATATTCATACTAAGCATGTTATATATTGAGCACATGATATAGGAGGTCTAGATAGCATACATACATTCTTATATGATTTTACTGCTTTGATTTGATTTTGACAGTCTTTACCGATATTTTGATTTGATACTTTATATGATTTCTGTACTGATTGGTATTACAGATAAGATAATTGCTCTATAGATTTAACACTTGTATTGATTTACTATTTTACTGGCTTCCGTACTATAGTATTTTATTATTTATAGATTCTACTACTACTACATATGAATTTTATTATTTTTGTAATGATTCAATGATCATATGAATGTAACTACCATAATATGACTGTTGACATGTATATTGCTCATTTATCGTGTTTTGAATTCAGTTATAGATTTTGGTGACTTGCTGAACTTTTTAAGCTCATTATATATTGTTAAATTATTTCAGGTTAGGGCAGGGGAGCAGGAGAGTGAGACTGATCAGGATTCTTCAGGTTCTGTTTCTTTTTGTTCTAGTTATTTTTTTATACTTAGAACATAGTAGTTATGATATGATTGTGTAGATCATGAATATTATATATTATTTTTGGGAATAAATAAATATGTGTACATTGATGTTTTTAATTATAGAATCTATTTTACTATTTATTACTGATAGATGATATTAGATAGCTATAGTTGTTATATATTAAAAGTTAAAGAATTATTCTTCCAAATTAAATTCTGGGGCATCACAGGTTATAGTTGGGCGATGGTGCTTTAGAGGTTATAGTCTAGCAATAGTGGTTAACAATCATTGAATGATGGTGGTTGAGTATCATATTTTGATGAAAGTCTAGCAAGTAATCAAAACTTATCACTTTCTTCAATGCAAGGCAAAAGATTCAACATGCTTGCTCTAATTCTAATCACTATCAATCAATAAGCTATCAATATAAATAATAAATAATCTATACAATCTATATCAATGAATAGTAAAAAATTAATATAATAAATAAAACAAGAGTATCTCACTAAGCAAAAGATGTCTATCAATTTATAAAAAAATTAATAAAAATTTATAAATCTATAACAGTGTTATAGTGAAAATAAACATCACTTATTTATAAGTTTTATTCATATTGATGATTCTATTATATGTTTCTATCAATCATTATGTCATGTATAAATGTCTATAAGAATGTTATATCAATCAATCTATCAATCAGTTCAATGTATTACAGGTAAATGGAATCATTAATATAATTATAAAGAGTAAGGCATAATATCTAATGTTAATGTGATATTTTCATCATTCAATATGTTATCGATCATATCTATTAATCTGTTAATCTCATCTTTTCTTTCATCTATTTTTATTAATTATTTAATTTCACAGGCAATTTTCAATAATCATTTAAGAGTTGTCACCCTCTACCTGTCGGTGCAATTCAGTCAATTAGTTACAAGCTATAACCAGGATCACACCACCAATCTTTTATTAAAAAAAAACCCCGTCGGCCCACCCTCCTATATAGGGTATTAGATTTTAGGAGTCAAACCATATTAATTATAGTGTTAAAAGCAAGTCTTACTTGCTTAAATGTAAATATTATATTTTTTGTGTAATGTAAGTCAATATATGTATGAAATGCATTAATTCATAAAATATAGAAAAATCTATCAAATTATCTACTAAGTATTTACTTCAAAAAATTGTAACTTCCAATTTATCTGATGAAATTCAATAATATCATGATAAAAATACTTGAGAGGATTATATCTATCTAATATAAAATGTTACTCAGTGGAAATTTGCTAAAAATAAAGATATCATAATTTTTGCAAGTTTTGACCAAATTCAAATTTATAAAATATAAAATATATAAAATTATTGAAATCAGAGGTAAGATTATGGTAGCTTACAATGAGAAGAGTAAATTTCACAACTAGATGGACCGACAAAATGGACTCTACAACCCCCAAACCTAAGTTTTTCTTTTCCTCTCCCTCTCTTTTCTTCTCTTATTTTCCCCTTATTGTTCTCTATTAAAAATGCATGGAAGAAGGAAAAGAAAGGGCTTATTTGATAAAACTTGTAAGTGGTTATAGATATTTATAATAAAATATCTTAAGGACGCAAATATAATTATTCCAATTATTTAATTTTTAACATAAAATTCATATAAATCCTTTTATATTTTCAAAATTGGGGCTCTAAAAATTATAAATAAATATTCATAAAATAGTAGGGGTGTCAGTATTTGATACGACTCGAAACCCGACCTGGACCTAGCCTGAAAAATTCTAGATTTTGATCAACCCGTTTGACATACGGGTTAGGTTCGGGTTAACCCGAAAACCCTAAAGTGACTTGGGTTGGCCCATTTAGAAAACCCTACCCAATAAACTGGTCTACCGTAGTTATTCCACTCATACAGGCGCACAACCCACTCACTGGTTCGCCCGTTATTTGACGTCCCCATAGCTCGCACATGTGTAGAGCCATCCGATCTAGCTACACTGACTGCACCTGCAGCAGCCCCCAGGCCCAGCCTCTGGCCACGCCGTGCTATACCAGTCTTCAGCATTCGCACCCGTGAAGGCACAAAAGCGACCCCGACACCCACCTGCATGCACGCAACTGTGCCTCGCTCTTCCGTGTTCGAGGGTCAGGTTGGGTCAACTCGATAACCCATGTGGGTTGGGTCTAGGTTGGATTTCCTGACCCATTTTAAAAAATGGTTAGGATTAGGGTCAACCTGTTAAAAATCGACTCAAATTGAGCTCGACCCGAACCTGACCAGCAGACCCATTTTGACACCCTTATAAAATAATAAAACATGTCTAAAAAATTCTGATGAAATTAATTTGCAGAACGGTCACCTAACAATCCTAGAAACCCCACTTATACCGATATCTATCATTTTTTTAACTGTCCCTAAAATTAGAAGAAAATTATTATAACTAAAGCACAATTATATATATATATATATATATATATATATATATATATATATATATAATGGTGACTGTTTACAAATTAAACTTATAATGACTCCTAAAAAAGTTATTGACTGGTTCAAAATACGGACTGTTATATGGTGGTTAGGTGACTATAGTTCGATGATAACGATTGGGAGACTGTAGTCAAGTGATAGTGGCTTGAGGTTCGCTGTTAGTTGATAGTGGTCAAAGTGACTAAAAGATCCTATGAGTTAACATTGGCTAGAAGACCACAGTTTGGCAATAGTGGTCATAGGATCGTAGTTGGGTGATGGTGGATGGAGAACCATCGCAGAATGAAGGGCTTTGATAGTCAGAGAGCTATTGTTAGATGATGGTGGTTAGAAGGTCGTAGTCAGGTGGTAAAGGTTAAAAGATAATAGTCGGGTGATGATAGTTGGATGTGTAACGCCCCATAATTAAAATTAGAAGAATTATCTATTTTATCTTTTTAATTAATTAACCAGAGCTTCTATACAACAACAATATCAAGCCTTTGTCCCACTATATGTGGTCGGCTACATAAATCATTTTTCTCCATTGTGTCCTGTTAAAAGTCAAATTTTTGTTTAAATCTAATAAAGAAAGATCATTTCTAATATTTTTTAACCAAGTCTTTTTAGGTCTACCTCTACCTTTCTTAATATAAGTCAAATCTAATACCTCTACTTTCCTAATCGGGTCATCAAAAGGTCACCATTTTATGTGACCAAATCATCTAAGGCGACTCTCTCTAATCTTATCTTCCACTGGAGCTACTCCAACCTTTTCACGTATATGCTCATTTCGTATCCTACCTCTAAGGGTAAAGCCACTCATCCACCTGAGCATCCTCATCTCTACAACACTTAACTTAGTATTATGCTTCTCTTTTAATGGCCAACATTTGACACCATAAAGCATTACAAGTCTCACCACCATCTTATAGAATTTTCCCTTAAGTTTAAGGGGGACTTTTCTATCACACAACATGCCCGATGCATTCCTCCACTTCAACCAACCAACTTAAATTCTGTTGATAATATCCCCATTTATTTCCCCATCACTCTAAACAATAGATCCAAGATATCTAAAATGTGTACTCTTATTAATGACTTGATCGCCCAAAGTCACAATCCCCTCACTAGGTCTATTATTCCTAAAATTACACTCAAAATATTCTGTTTTAGATCTACTTAAGCAAAAACCTTTAGACTCTAAGGTTGACCTCCATAATTCAAGTTTACCTTCAACTCCCTCTCTAGTCTTATCAATAAGAAGAATATCATCAGCAAAAAGCATACACCAAGGCACATCATCTTGCAAATGTCTAGTGAGAACATCCATGACTAAAGCAAAAAGATATGGGCTTAAGGCTGATCCTTGATGTAATCCAATTGAAATAGGAAAATACTTGGTCAAACCACCTTGTTTTTGAACATAAGTAATAGCTCACGCATACATATCTTTAATGATTTGAATATAAGCGTTATTAACTCCTTTCTTTTTAAGAACTCTCTGTAGCACTTCTCTTAGAACATTATCATATGCTTTCTCTAAATCAATAAATAACATATGTAGATCCTCTTTATTCTCTCTATATTTCTCCATCAAACCTCTTAATAAATGTATGGCTTCCATAGTAGACCTACCTGGCATGAATCCAAATTGATTTTGAGAAATATTAGTATCACGCCGCAACTTACGCTCCATTACTCACTCCCATAATTTTAGAGTATGACACATTAACTTAATTCTTCTATAATTTGCATAATCTTGTGCATCACCTTTATTCTTAAAAATAGGAATTAACACACTCATTCTCCACTCATCTGACATCTTTTTAGTCTTCAAAACAGTATTAAAAAGTTTAGTAAGCCAAGAAATTCCTTCATCTCCTAAGCATTTCCACACCTCTATTGGAATATCATCAGGTCCAACAACTTTTCCACCCTTCATTTTTTTTAAAGCCTCTATGACTTCGATTTTACTAATACGTCGATAAAAGTAGAAATCTTTATTTTTATTTAGGGTGCTAAGGTCACTAAAGTCAATTGTATTTTTACCTTCTTCATTAAAGTGTTAAACCCACTAAAAGCAACTCCTTAAAATATTGCACTATATTTATTATCCAAAATTTAATTTATAATAAGGAGGAGATCAATACAATTACTACTTTATCATAAACTCCTAACTTCAAAATGATAAGGGAAAATATCATACGGAAGGCAGTGTTGGTGTAGTTGACTATGTAGGTCCTCTTTGGCTTTCAACTACTCCTCTTCCATCTATCCTATTCATATAATCTTCATTGTATTCTCTAGATACCATAATCCTCTATCTATAGCCATACTTGACTTGCTCCCCTCTGAATCTGGATCTTATCCCCTGTCATTATAGTAGACAATCAACCATCCGGTGTCTTCGCTGCTCACATTTAAAGTATTGTCCAATCATCGAAAAATATGATCTAATATGTCTCTTATACATTGGGCGCACTCCAATACACTCCCCATACTGGACTCAGATGCAGATTCTCTCATGTTGTTTGAAGCTATCCTCGTTATGTTATCTCCCAATCTCTTCTTACTTATATCTTGTCTGAATAGTGGAATAGCCAAGTCATTTTCCACTAGTCTTGCTCTCTCAACTAGCTCTAAAAACTCCTGAATTCTCAGTGGTACAAGTGGATGTCTCAATTCATCTTGTAGTTCTCTAAATTTTTTTTAGCATTTCTCCTCTGATATAATGATCATTTGTGGTGTGTACCTTGCCAGTGTAGTGAATTTGACTTCATACTGCATCATTATTATTTTCCCCTGCTCCAATCTCTTGAAAGACTCCTGTATTTGTTGTTAGGCTTATGTAGATATGAACCAATCTCTAAAAATAACAACAAACTCTGCCCAAGAAATCTCTACATTCTTCTTGCCCTGGAATTTTTTTACTGTTTTCCTATCCATCATCTCTCTACTTCTCCTTTAAATAAGAATATTAAAAGTGGTACTTTTTTATTCTCTAGAAACTATATGTTATCAAATATCTTCTCTATCCTCAACAACTAGTCATCTGTTGCCTGTGGCTCTACAGCTCCCTTTAACAATGGGTGCTTCAACTTATGAAACATCGATATATACTTGTCCCCTTTTAACTCCTTGTATCATATCTGTCTACTATAAGCATCACTCATAACCTGTGCAAGCATGATAGCTAACTGCATCAAACTTTCAGAACTCATTAGAATTGCTACTACACTATGTTTATTCTATACATCACGATCAATAGGGTCTATTTATTCACTGATGAAATTCTCTTTCTTAATCAATAGCGCATAAACTTGACATATATACATATGTAATTCGATCAAATGTAGAAATGAAAATTTATGCTACCCAACTTTTACCCTACTCAAAATCAATTCCTGTAACTCTGGTTATAACTCAATTCTTCCAACAATAGCTTTAATACTAATTGTAGCACCCCAAAATTAAATTTGAAAGAATTATTTATTTTATCTTCTTAATTAATCAATCAGAACTTCTATAAATCATCAAAATAATAAATATATATCCAGTGAAAGCAACTAATAATTTTATACATCAAAATGTTATATTATAATTATTCTCTCAAAATTAATATACAATAGCCATAAGATCAGTACAATTAATACTATATCACAAACTCTTGACTATGAAAGAATAAGAAATATAAATAAAATTAAAAGAAAATTTGAGGATTTTTATTAATCTCACTTCAACTGGTTCTGATCCTTTTCCTGACTTAAAATCATTAAAAATTAACATAATGAGTAAAAAAGCTTAGTAAGTAACCAAAACTCTTTTATCGCTTTTAATGTAAGGTAAAAGAATCAATATGTATATTCAGTTCTAGTAATATAATTCATCACTTAACATAATAATAAAAATCTCAAAATTAATAATAAAATTAATATGATTAGTGAAATCAAAAGAGATCCATCAACTATCAAATTATAAGAAAAATTAGTAAAGAGGACTATCACTCAATAAGTTATGCTAGAATGTTATGTTATGCTGTATCAATATTAATACTAGTATGAGTTCAATTATAACTATCAATCAATTTAATGTACTATCAAATAAATATCATCATGAGTATACTTATGAAAATTGAGGTAGGACATATAGCTTTAATATAGTATTTTCTTCCTAATATATATTATTTGTCATAGTTATCAATCTGTCAATCTTATCTTATATTAATTATTTATTTTTACAAGTAGTTTTTAATAATCATTCAAGAGTCATCACCATCTACCCATCGATATAATTTGGTCAATCAATTACTAGCTATAATTAGGATTACACCACAATCTTTTATTTAAAGGAAAGCCTATCGGCCCAATCTCCTACGTAGGGTAGTATATTTTAAAAGTTAACCCGTATTCATTATAGTGTTAACAACTAGCTTTCATTGCTTACATGCAAATGCTATATTTTCTATGTCATGTAATTCCATATCATATATGAAATACAATAATAAAGTAGGGAAATCCCTCTTGGTGTAGTGCTCCCAATTGGGATTTTCCTACCTGTCATATTTCTTTTCCAACTCGACTGAAATTTTCTCTTTTTAATAGAAATTCAACATAAAAATTTCTAAAATTTCATAGAAAATTAATAAGTACTTAATGAACCTTCAAATCTCATCGAATTAAATTCAAGTCATTATAGGTGGACTCGATATTATAGAGGTGGTTATTACATATAGTCTGATAGTTGTTGTTGGGTGATGGTCTAATGAAACTTTAGGATTCTTTCGACTATTGAGCTCTTTTGAATCTCAAGCAAATGATCCTCTTCATGTAAATTGGGAGGGTTAATTTATAGTTGTTGATAGTGGTATGCTCCATAAATATAGTCAAAATCCAGAATACTCCATCAGAAGATTCATATTGATTCTCTTGATCTTATCTCTTTCTTTCAGTATTTGCACGCCTTAATGATGTCAGAACTAAGCAATATTGAGCTCGTTGAATTCAAGATGCTTAATTTGACTAGATGCATGCAAGATTTAGAGATTATTTTGTCTCATAATTAATGTCCCAAAATTTTAATTATATTTCAAATACTTGATTTGGACTCGTTTAGACTAGGATTGGGCAGATCTTGGTGTTGATGGATTTATGTGCTTAGCTTGACTACACATTTACTACAATCAGAGTTTAGATGATTATAAATTTTAATATGAAATTTTTTAATTCAATTATATATCGAGATTTGTGCTGATTAAGTTAATTTTTGATGACGTATAAATTGTCATCACCATTTTTTCTTCAACATTATCAATCTTATCATAACTATTTATCAATTTTATGAATAATTATTTTGCATTCCATTTTATTTGATTGATATTTTCCATATTAAATTTACTTAGGATAGCATTATAGGATACACAGTAGTTTTTGACAAATAAAACTATTGCAAACCTTATAGCAAAAGGCAAACAAGTTATTTTTCATAATCTTATTTTCTCTCTATCAAACATTTGATTGTTGGCCTATTTACAAATAAATTATTAAAATTAAAATTGTACTCAATATATGTAAAAATTTAATATTTTTAACTTATATACTATCATAAAAATAACATCAAGAGTAATTCAAACAATATTATTTTTACCAGTCAATAATATTTCTTAAATAGTCAACAATAATGTTCAACTTCATCAAATATTTAATAAATAAAATATGATACTAGAAAACTATAGAATAACAGTGCAACAAATCTATTTGTTTATCTTATGTGAATTCTGCAAAGAAAGGTTAGAATCAAAGAAAGTGAGTGATAGGTTCATCAAATATATAAACAAAATAGGATACTTAGCAACATATAGGCTAAAAATATGAAAGTGTAATTTCATTTATAAATCAATAGTGTGAATATTTCAAAAGAAAATAATCTTTCCTTCTATTACATGATTAGAATGCCACAAAAAAAGAGGAGAATATAGCAAAGGCTTGATTAACCAAGGTTATGAAAATCAGATCAGACAATGAATCAGAAGATGGAGAGGTTCACAGTCCAACCGGTCAAATTGGGGGTCAAACTGGATTACATAATTAATAATAATATTATTAAAAATTAATAAAATTAACATAAATACTATGACAATCTAACCTCATTTTAGCAAATATTAGAATTAATTTCAACACATTTGATTGATTTTAACAAAACACAAATTCATTTAGCACATAGAAAACTCAAATTCAACAAATGTGAATATCAATTTCAGTAAATATGAAAAACGATTTTAGCGAAAACAAACTGCAATTTTAGCATATAGGAATCCCAAATTTAGCAAATGTAGAATATTCGATTTCAGCAATTAAGAAAGATGATTTTAGAAAACTAAAATATAATTTCAGTAAATACAAAAATTCACAATTGCAATTTCAGCAATACACAATATTTTCCAAAGTATTTTCTAAGCAAGCATGGTAGATAGATTTAAGAATATTAAAAACAAGTTTGCTTACACAAATAAACTTAAGCACACGATTTAAAATCACTAAACCGAAATGATACACCTTGCGGCTCCAAGCTCTCGCATGAGGTGGTCTGGCCATCCCGTGGCTCCCAGTTCCCACACTGGATGGCGAAATTAGCTAACTTGTTATTACTACATTGCATTGGGGGAGGAATGCATACCTCAGTTCGATGTGTAACGTATGCCAAGTCAGTTCTCTTTCTCTCCTTAAACTTCGAAGTTCTTGAGATAGAGATAATGAAGCAAGGATGATGCCGATTCAATTCACCTTCAAATTTTTGTTGCTTCTTATCTCCAAACTAGATAGAGATAATGAAAGCTTCAGTTAACATTACCATCCACCTCCGTACCAGACTCAATTGAAAAGACAAGAAGCAAGGATGATGCCGGAGAATTGTCGTCGTTGAGTGAGCTCATCGTCCAGTTTGTGAATCGGCAGAAATAGCTAGGGCAAGTAGGAAATGAAAGGGTGGAGACGTGAGCCAGAGCCGAAATGAGATATGGGAGGAAGAGCAAATGAGATTTCATTAGGTTATTTTCCTCACAACCCTCGTTCACCAGTGGATTCAAAATTGACGGCTCAAAACCCACTATTTTTGAACCACACGATTCTTAAGAACCGGCGCCGGTTCTGCAGTTTCCGGTTTGACAAGCCGGGTGGGCGGTTTTACCCCGGTTTTATGCAAAATCAATTTTATAAGAGAAACAAATCGGCTGGCCGACCGGGTCTTAGTTCAACCGGTTGAACCGACCGATTTGATCCGTTTTTAAACCTTGTGATTAACAAAGTTGAAAAAACAAAACTTAACTACATCTATAACTGAAAAAAATATATGTAACAATTTGTATTTATTGAGGAAAAATGTAACTCTCTAAAAGAATTTTCATTTAAATTGTTATTCTCTTTTGATTAAGGGTTAGTTTGGGATGACTATAACTTTTGTATAGTTGGTTATGAAATTGCTGTATTGAAATTAACTCCACTACTTTGGTTGCCAAAAATACACTTTCATTGTTGAAATGTTTAAAAAATAACGAGTAAGTACTAAAAAAATAGTGGTCAAATAAAAGTATTATTGTCTGTAAAACAAATCAACTAGAAAACTATCCCAAATAGGTGAAATTATTCTGTGCGGAGTCCGGACTGAAAGTTTTCGTCCGGACTATGAGTGTACACAGTGTGTACAGTTTCATTTTTTTGGTACACAATTTTTTTTTGTACACAGTGTGTACAAACACTTTATACACTCATAATTCGGATGAAAACTTTCTATTCCAGACTCCGCACAAAATAATTTCTCCATGAATAGACCCGGTAAATAAATATGTAGTATATCATTCTATTAGTTCACCATCCTCTCAGCTTAATTAGTTCTTTAACAGGCCTGGCCCATTTTGAGCCCTTCAGTGGAAACCCATATAGTGATTGTCTAGCAAATGTTACTACTTACTAGCATACAAATCTTAACCCTATTTTCTCCGAGGAAGAACGTCGAAGGCACGAGAAGGCACAGTACCCAACCGTAGAGGCATCTCTTCTCCTCCCTTCCTCCCTCCTCCCTCGGCATCTCACCTGTTCACGTGGAGCTCATCTGTGGCAGATCAGTGCGTTCTTTAGAGACCTTTGCAATGCCTCGGTAATTAACATCTTTCGAATGGATTCTCGCTTCAGGATTATATATTTTGTTTACAATTTCTCAGAATTTTCATTCTGCAGATACTATTGCGACTACTGCGACACTTACCTGACGCACGATTCTGTGAGTTTTAACCCATTTTCCTCTTTTTATGCGCTCTTTCGTGTAATCTTTCCCTTCTTTTAGACGTTATTTGTCGATTCGTGGGCGTTAATGAGCTTAGGGATTTTGCCTTCTCGGCTTGCGGCGATACGAGTGTGCCATCAGAAGCAGAGAAGACGATGGATTTATGCACCTAAATTGATTTTTTTTTTTTAAAGGGAATGACGAGGGCACAGCCCAAATCTGTTAAAATAAAAAAGATTACGAGTAAGGGATCAAAAGTGGATATACAAAACCCAACAAATGGGGTCATAGAACAAAACAAAAACCATACAATCTGCAAACCCAGCACTGACTGCAAAAGTAATAGAAGAGGGCAATAATTATGCGTGAGTAGGCTCAGATTTTAAAAAAGTGAAAGTATACAGAGGCATACGAAGGCACTCGTGATCCAGTCAGCGCAGCCATATCAGGAGTAGTATATGAAATCATGAAATATCTGAACGATGATGGCTTGAGGGCTGCAGGGTTGAGCACATATTCTCATCACCCAGAGCCTACACAAATGACCAGCACTGCGAGGCAAAAATTGTCCAGAATCCACATGACGACACTTATTCAAAAGCAACTGTCTTGAGATCGGGTGAAGAAAAGCCTGAAATAGAAACAACACATTTTGATACAAATAAAACGAAATTGAATCCGATTCAATCTGACAATGAATCTTGATTTAGCTTGGTTTCCAAAAGACTGAGAAGACCAATTTGAGACTCTTGGACCATTTCTGATAGTCTCGAATTCAGCCCTTACGTTCTATGATACAATGACTAGGAATCACATAATGGGGTGAAGGAGTTAGAATTTTTCTGGTGGGTGTTCCTGAAGGTTTTTTTTTGCTTTATGCTGAAGTTCCATTCCATGATTCACTCCAGGGGCAATGGTAAGAGTGCCAAAAGATTCCAGAGAAAGGCCTTTAGGTGGCGAGGAAGTTGGAGACGGAAATGGTTGAGTGAGTCTGGTGGAGCATGCACTGGTTGGAATGGTTGTTGATTTAAGTCTTCCAAAGATAATGTGGGTGGATTGCCAAGTGAGATTTGTCTGCACGAGAATGATGTAAATTATCATGTGGGGGATTGGCAACAGAAGGGTGATTGTTTGTGTTAGAAGCAGGAAGGGCACCAATATGCATCCCTCCATTTTTGGAGGGAGCTTTTGCAAGTTGCTTAGAAGGAGCTCCACTTTTTCTTCTATCTCTTTAGGGGATTGGCCGTGTTTGTGGAATAATAATATGACAAGTTGAGTCGTCATGATGTCTTCATGATGCCAGAATAAGAAGCGCACCCTTTCCAAACTCTTGTTTTTCAATCATGTTGGATTTCCTGATTGAATGTCTTTACATTGAGGGCTTAAATTTCCATTTCCATTGCTTGAACACAAAAAAGTCTCCCATTAAGAAAGGGACCTCTATTCCATACCATATCTTAACCTCTTGACAACAAAACTTATTAGAAAAAAATCACTTGCGAGTGTAAGAAGATTGAGGCCTCTCATGGTGCTTTCATTGTTTGATTACAATAACCATGAGAGATCCGTAGTATGGATGCTTTCCAATGGCAAGTCCTACTTGTGCAAGCTCCCATTCATTCTTTCTTTGGTAAGGTCACTTTCAGCAAACATCACCCCATCCACATAGGATAAAGAAAGTATTTTCTCGTCATTTTGGCCACACAAAATTTCTTTCGAATTGAACAAATTTTAAGTAGACGGAGAAGGATCATAAGATTCAGGTTTGTGATTTGGTTGGGGAGGGTGGAAGGGTATAGCTCCAAGGATTGAGAGGGGATGAGGAGGAGGGGGGGGAGCTATTATGGTCCACCGGGGGGCAGAAAACTTAGAAATCCTATTCGAGCCGTGGATTTTCTTTTTGTTTAAAGTCTCTTAGAATGATTATAATCAATTTTGATTTCTACATATTAGTCTATTATGATCTTAGGGCCTTTATTGGGGTTTGAGTACGCATGATGTAGAATAATAAGGATGCAATGCAAATCTCTGCAAAATTTTTATTTACCAGTTGATCCAATTAGACTAGTTAACAACACAACTAGATACTTTTGGATTAACAAGACTTATGTTTAAATTAAAGAGAAATATTTAAATGTTTTGTATGAGAAAATAAACTCTAAAATGAGGTTAGCAAGCTTATAAAATAAGAGGCTACCGTAATGAAACACTAATATGAGAAGATTCACCAGGAATTTATACATCTAATATCTAATAAACGAAGATTGTTTTCTACAAGCAATCCTTTACCATCGATTGAATCCTTCTTTATTGAAAGTCCTTTAGATGTTGCACTCACTATACTCTTAAATAATCCTTCACTTGGATGTGGAAAACACACAAATATTTTAAGTGTTAAGGGTAGTCAAGATAAATCTTATTCAACAATTATCATTCTTTTCATCCCAAACAAGGTTGTACATATAGACCACATTAATAAAAGTATGAGGAGAAGATGCATGCCTTTGGCTTGGAAAATGGGAAGTGATGGTGGGGGGAGGGCTTTGATGCATCACTTAAAGGTTTCCAAGTAGTCTAGGTTAGTTTACATGTAAAGCTAGCTAACACAAGTTGATTTCAATGCTAGTAATCAACACAAGAGAGGGCGGAAGGGGGTGGGGATTGGTGATTGGGATGACGAGGTGGCACTTTGAAAGTGTCTTGGCAAGTTAAAATGATGATGCATGGATCAAAGTGGTCAAAATAGGCAATTTGGGTTAGGAAAATGGGCAGAATAGCTAGGCTAGCTCAAGGTCATGTGCACAAATACCTGATACAATGACTTACTGAAAAGTTTTGATCAATTATATAGTTGAGGAGCATGTCTTCCTTTTGGATGATACACGCATAAGTATTATGATCAACAAGATGTGTTTATTTTTTTACATTAAACCTGTAAGGTCACCGCTAAGCTTATTGCTTTTTCACGATGCATTGGACAAGTTCATGATTGGCCAAAAAATGTTCATTTGATACTATTTAATGGTATCCTCAGCTGCTGCTGATCAGGCTAAAGCATGGCACTCATGGTCTCCAAGTTGTATGTGTATTAGGAAATGCAACATCATTTCTTTATCATCATTAGTTATTATCTAATTATTTAGAGTTGACTTTTTGAATCCTCATTTACATCCATTCCGAGCTCTTCCTGTGGTGTTTAACTCATTCATCTCAAATCATTTCGAACAACTTTTATGCATGTTATTTTAGGTCTATCAATTTTCCTTTCTAATCTTTTGACACCACTTTCAACTAACTGTCAAATGTATGCAATTTCTATATTTTTTTTACACATAAACAAATCAGTTGTTGGCAAATATTTTTTTTTTATAAAAAAGGATGATAATATTTGTTAAAACATAGAGTTGGTATTAATTTGTCAATTATATTTTAAGATATGCTGATTGATTATTGAGAATCTGATGATTTTGAGCTAGCTTGAGCTATCATCATTGTATTTTGTATTAGCTTCTTCTATAGGGAGACATCATGCTTTCAAAGATATGTTTCTTCTTGTCCCTACCCTTAATCTTTCTCTATTTTATTTTTATTTCATGTACTTCAACCAAAGCAAATACTTTCAACTTATCTTGTTGGACATCTTCTTTGTCATTTTAACGAAAGGAATCTAATTGTCTTTTATCCTGCTAGAATTTGTTATAGAGTAGCCCATTTGTTTTACATTATAGTGATTCCTGTTGCCCACTGACAGTTTTACTTCTGCAGCCTTCTGTTAGAAAGCAACACAATGCTGGCTACAAGCACAAGGTTTTCTCATGATAGATGAAAATTCCCCTTGTTACTCTCCCTCCTCACCCGATTCCAGGCAAAGATTCTTATGACCACAAATGCATTTGCAGGCAAATGTGCGTTCTTACTACCAACAATTTGAGGAGCAACAGACTCAAAGCTTAATAGATCAAAGAATTAAGGAGCATCTTGGCCAGGCTGCAGCTTTCCAACAACAAGTTGGTGCAAGCTTTAATCAACACCTTATGTCGCTCCAAGCTAACCCTCAAAGACCTCGTCTTCCTATTCTTCCACCCCCAGTTTTGCCAATGGGAGCTCCTCAAGCGCTAATGTCCCCACCACTTGTTCCGGGACTTAGACCTCCAGTTATTCCAAGGCCAATTGCAGGTGCTCCATGTAGATTTGAAGTACTCCACTTTTATTATTCTGTATATTTGAGATCATTTCTGAGAAGTTCAAGTCATATTTAGCTGTTCTAACGGTTTCAAAGCAAAGAAAATTATGTTACATATTCTATGCTAGATGAGCAGCATCCGTAGAATTGCGTAATTTATTTTTATCACTCATGACCGCATACATTCATAGTTAAATGCCTTCCATTCAAATTTGAATTACATTGAGTTTTATGCCTTGAGTTTAAATTAGGCCTTGCCCAAAGTACAAGACATGTTACTGTTTCAAATGAAAAAAAAATTAAATTTCTAGAAAAGAAATTGCGAATGATTCTTATTCATTTACTAATGCAAAAGAGTAGTCGACTCGTTAAAGTGAACTTCTACTCATTCATGAGAATAGTATTGAAGCAGTATCCATTTGGTTGGTGCCTACTAAAGTACAAATTGAAATGCTCAAGTTTTTTCTTATGAAATAAGTTGCAATTCATTTTCAAATCTGTAATTATGACATTATTTATTAGGACTTGTGACTGTGAGAGGCAATCCTTCTATTGATCACGTGGCTTCATAACGTGGTTCCATATTCGGAGTACAAACCAATGGCATATCGCTGAAATTATTGGGGGACGATACTAGCTGCCATCCACTAAGAAGAAGCCTACATCAAACAAAAGAATGATTCCATTTTATGAAATTGGGCCCCAAATATACCTCTTTTTCAATGAATTTTAAGGTAATAGAATCCATTTTTTGTTATTTAACTCTTTCATAATAGTTAAAAGGAAGGCCAACCCAAAAGAGTAGTATTATTCTTAAAATTTCCTTAAACTTCTAATCTCACCTCAAGTACCTATTTCACTCATTCTACATGTATTACTTGTGTTGGTTTGTGTTGAGCTCCATGCTTCTTTTGCACGGTAAAGTCAGATGGTTAAATTCAATAGCATTAGGGTTAGTGGATTCGATGCTTGACCCCATGCAAGATTGAAACCGACCCAAAAATTTTGTGCTTTGTCAAATTTTTTGTCTTGTCCTGGTCTTCAATTTGAGAGCTATGTATTTTTGGGTCAAATTTAGGTGGACTATAAACTAAAAAAAGATCCAACATTTTTTATTTGAAATCATGCTTTTTGGCATATTAAATATCATTTTTAGGAAACTTTTTTGAAGATGATCAGTGTAATGTGTTCATTACGTAGTACCTTGGTGTATTGCATTGAATCCTTTGGTATAAATAGAGGCTCCTCTATTTAATAATACACAACAAGTTATTTTCTCTCTGAAAAGATATCAAAGCAGGGTTAATCCTATCACTAGCCACTACCCCTCTCTTTTCTTATTTGCATAATGAGCATTCAAACTTACAACCGCAACCCACATCCCATATCATGATCCCTCATCCAAAATTGCAATGCTCCAGCATCCGCAAGCCTTCAAATATTCTCACTCATATCTATTGTCATGATCACACACTCGCAAGCCTTCTTATACCTAGCCTTCGCCCTATGGCATATAGTAGCACTTGTTCATGCTTCTAGCACTTGCCACTGCTCAATCCATAATTGCGTCACCCCTTGCTTTCGTCCTAGTGCCGGATTTCGCTCTTAGCAACAACATATCATGTCCTGCACCCACGTGTCTACTTGCAATACTACACCTGCTCTTATAGTCAACTTCTGCTTACATGCACCTCACTCCTATGACACACCCCATGAACTCGTACTTGTTGTTGCCCTCCATCACATGTGCTTGCTTCATCCTCATGCCATTGACCCACTATTGAGAGCTTAATCTTTCTTGCATTACCCACTCAATGGTCTGAGTCAAGTCTTGTATTTTTTGTGCCCCTCTCCTCACAATATCAGGTATCTTCATCTCTTATTAATTTAAAACCCTCATCCACCATCAATACTACCATCAAATTCAATGGTACCAATTATCTCCTATCGTCAAGGGCATTTACTTTTGTTAAATTCAGAGAATTGGAGAGGGAAAAAAGCTTTAATTTTATTGCACAAAACTATCCCTATTTATAGATCTATACAAGATATCTTAATAAAGAAATAAATAATTACAGAATCATGCATTTTGCCCTAATATAATCCTTCCTAAATTAGCCACTCAAATATGGAAGGAGATTGACGTGATCCAGGTGAGCCTCCCACGAATCCTCATGCTGGCCATAGGATCAAGAGCCAAGGGATGATTGGGATGGCTTTGATGGTATTTGACACTTCTCCTCAAGCTGAGGAATATAGATATGTCATTCCCAGCTTATTCATCAGTCCAAGGAAGGCTACATTGGTTATAGATAGGATAACTCTAATAAGGGAAGGTCGACAATGAAGGCACGACAGTAGAAAGAAAAAAATGTTTTTAGGGTTGCGGCAAGCTTCAGGGATAGTAGTAGAAAAGCAAGTCTCAAGCGGCTCAGCACTCGGCACGTAGATCTCCGCTTGCCTGATTGAGCCAGCCTTCAGCCTAATGCAAATTAGTTGTCCAACTCCACCCGAGCAGACTCCTGTTCGATTGGCCCCATACATGCGCACACAAGGTCTCTGATCCCTCTGGTCTGATCCGAGGAAGGAGTGCAGGTCTCGCACTCTTGCTTGTTTCGATCCTAGACCGCACGAGATGTAACTCTCATCTCTTTCCAGTCGCACGCAGGAGGCTTTCACTTTACTATGCTCGGTTCGGCCCCAAATGCAAGCAAGAGGAGCCCTCTCGCTCGATCTCTCTTCGATCTTGGATGCATGAAGGAAGTAGAAAGACCAGTATTTCTCAGAATTTTGGCAATGAAGGTTGATGATGGGAGCTTGTGGTGGCGTCCATGCTGACAATGAAGGCGGTGGTGGAGGGAGATAAGTGTATGCCTTTTTGGCCTGCTACTATGGTAAGAGAACCATCCGTAATAATGATGATTTTCTTATCACTTGGGCAAGAAGTGTAGTTGATGAAGTGGATAGTGGAGTGTGTCATGTGATATGTGGCTCCTGAGTCAATAACCTATACACCTTTCAAATGATTTCTAGAGACACTAATGTCTTAATCCAATGGACATAGGAAACTTACCTGAAAGTGCAAAAGAAGAAGATGTAGGTGCTTTTTCAAGGGATATCAGGAGTTATTTTAGCTTATCAATATCTTCTTTGTTGATCTCTCTTGAAGCTGTACTGCTTTTCTAGGTTGGGCTGGCTTATTGTAAGGTTAGCTTGTGATGTTCCATTTTGTCCACTTCTTTGATTCCACTCCTTACTTGAGGGCTTTCCATGTAACTTCCAGCATGTCTTGATTTCTTGGAATAACTGCACCAAAAGGAGTGTTTGTCTTTAGGTTTTGAGGAATCTTTTCCTCTTTCTTTCCATGACACCTCTTTGACTATCACCATTGCTGAACCTTCAACAACCTTTGGTTCCAGCATTACTCCTCGTCGGTTTTCCTCAACACGAATGAGAGAAATGATCTCATTTAGTGAGAGTATCTCCTCTTTGCTAAGTATCTAAACTCTGACCTGGTCAAACTCTATATTTAATCCTGCAAGAAGTCATATACTTTATCTTTCTCAATAAAGCTTTTTAGGATAGCAACATCTTCTGGACACTGAGTCTCTATGCATCTGTAGTGATCAAGTTCCTTGTCACAAGCTTTGAAGGAGAGTGGCATATTTAGTCA